>CAJNDT010000913.1:342428-604932 GCA_905221615.1 Symbiodinium sp. CCMP2592
AAACCTTAACCCCTAAACCATAAGTATAAACCCCATAACCTAGAACCTCAACATTAAACCCGAAGCCTTAACTCCCTAAATTTTATACAGCCCTAAACCCCAAAGCCTAAATCCGCCACTGTCAGGTCGACATGGCAACACAGGCGGCAAAAAAATACCAGGCTTTGCCGATGAACGCGACAAAGTTGCAAAAGCTACAGCTCTTGCAGGACATTATGGCTACTGGGGATGAGGGTTGCAAGCAGTTCTGCAAGGATGAGCTTGCAAAACTGATCAAGCCGAAGGCAGCAACGCCAGCTCCGGCCCCTACCAGTGATGCCGATCCTCCGGCCCCTACCACAACGGGTGCCGATCCTCCGGCCCCTACCACCAGGGGTGCCGATCCTCCGGCCGCTACCACCAGGGGTGCCGATCCTCCGGCCCCTACCACCAGGGGTGCCGTTCCTCCGGCCCCTAATGCCCCGACCTTTGATGATGTCAGTGCGAAGATGGGTTGGTCAAGTCCTGCAACCCCACGCATGGTGGAGGCACCTGGTACGCCATCTCCTGCAACGCCTGGCAGTGCAATCACAACGCCTGGCAGTGCAAAAACAACGCCTGGCAGTGCAAGCGACGGCTTGGTCCAAGGTTCTGCGCCACTCTACAACCGAAAGAACGCCGCCATGTTCTTGAATCGCCTGAAAGGCAACCCAAAGAGGATGCAAGCCTTGCCTGATGACTTGGCAAAGTTGGTGCGGGACGAAGATTCAAAGAGCAAAGCCATCGACTTGATCGTCGCTGCAGGAGGAGACGAAAATGAGCTGGTCGGGCAGTGGACTGCATCGTCCATTTCTGTGGGGACGGACAAGGAAAAGGGAAAGATGAAACCTTTGACGGAACAGGAATTGATCGGCAAGTACGGTGCGGTCAATGCTGCGAAGGTGATGGAGGAAAAAAGGAAGGCTGGTTTGGAGGTTGATGATCCCAATTGTAAAGGGCTCAAGCTTTACTTGCACAACGAGTGGCAGAGGGAATGGACGAGAGGCACAGAAGAACGTTTCTTGCTTGCATTCATACATCGTGCATGCAGTTATGTTCGACTTCAACATTTATGTAGCATTCGTGCATTCATGCGAACGGAATCCGAGGAAGCAGTTTCACTGCTTCCGGAGAAGTTCGTGCGGGTGACGCTGCCAACGTTGCACAAATTCTCAGTGTGCCCCGGCGGGCGCTGACAGGGCCCGGCCAGGATGATGAGGACAATGTGGACATGGAGGAGGACCCAAAGCCACTTCCGAACAAAAAACCAAAGAAAGCCAGGAAAAATGAAGCCAGCGGCAAAGAGAAAGACGAAGACGGTGAAACTGAGCCGGAAGCACCACGAGTGGAGAAACTTACACCGCTGGACAAGGCGGCAGACTTAAGGGGGCGGGCCCTCTCGAAGGCCAACCACGCTGGCTCGATGCGGAAGCAGTTGAAAGGAGTCAGCTATGCGACTGAATGCCTCAAGGAGATGACCAACTTCGAGCAGGAGTTCCAGTGCCTTGGCTGCATTGATACCTACTAGATTGTTTTATGAGCCTCTGCCCCACAGGGCAGGCTACCCTGGTCTAGCCATATGAACAAGAAGTCTTGACAGACGCTCATGTGGCCCCAACCCAGTACTATACGGCCAAGGGCGATCTACGACCAGGTGGACAAGCTCATCTCTGAGCTGGTCCACGATGATGGGGTCTATCTTCCCATTGCTACCAGATATCTCGATATCGCGAAGCGTTATGAGAGGCCCAGCAAGGTAGCAAACAGCTTGATCCGAGCTGCGAAGGCGACTCCGAAGGATCCAACCGCGCCCAAAGGATCGGCTAAAGCCAAGTCCAAGAAGCGCAAAGCCGCGGAGGGAGCCTAGAAAGAATCTTGGCACCCGGGGTCGGTGCTCAGATGGGCATGTCGTGCTGTTCACGTATATTAGAATATATTAGAATACTCCAAGGTTACTGGTAACAGATCCATCTGGATTTTGCACATCTCATTTTCTTCCAGTGTCCGACACTGATAACGTACAGTTGGTGTAGGGTCCTCGCCCAAGGGCTCCAGGACCCAAGCCAGTGTGAAAGAAATTCCGTGCTGCTTTGCACAAGATGCTCTCGACTTTCACAATCCTTGGGGAATCGATCGTCGCTCTGGTGCCAAAAATTGCTTGCTGCAGATGCCCTGACGGGGTTTCACGTGATGGGGTGGAAGGAATGAAAAACATTGTTGCCAGGTACGTGCCCTTGACAGAGTCTGGGCGGCCTGCCTTTACGACACGTCGTCGTGGGATGCTGCTGGGACCGCAATATATGCAATAAGCATAAACACGCCACTGGAGCAAGGACCGCAGATGACTTTGACTCCGCTGGTGCAGCTTTACTGGCCCAGCGCATGGGTGCTGGAGACTCTTGACTTGGATGTATCCAAGCACGTCAGCTATATAGTCCGTGTGCAACACTCTTGGACCTTGCAGCCAGAACACACATTCTGAGGCGATACCTGTGGCCGAAACAAGCAGAATAGCATCTGCCTTCCGGCGAGATGGGGCATCTGGACTTGCCCTTTCACAAATGGCAAGCAGCGAACGGGAGAGGGATTTCTTCCGCTGGATGAAGTTACCCATCCAGCCCCTGCTGGTGGATTTGCCTGTGTGGAGCAACATCAAAGAACGCAAGGACAAACAACTGATATTTGAGAAAACAGCTTTCTGTCTTCCCAGTGATGTTCTCTGCGAGCTTTGCAAAAGATCACTGGTGGAAACCTGTCTTATTGGACATTCGCACCTCGGCCCGCGCCTGATTGCTTGGTTCATTGTTGGTGCATGTATTGCTCATGGACGCACATTTCCTGCTTTGATATCTCAGGTCAGTAGATGAATGGTGGAAGCAAGAACGGGACCAGGTTTACATACGGGAGATCTCCCGGAACAATCCCAACTACCAGGACATGCTTCCATTACGCTTTCATGAGGATGGTGTACCAACAACTAAGAGCGAAACATGCAACTTCTGGTCTTGGACCACGCCTTTGGCTAGCCGCGGAAGCGAGATCTCTCGCTTCTGTCCCTCGGAAATTTTCGATTAGCAATATTCTTTTAGTTGGACAACAGAGCTAGCTGAACATATACATATATATATATATGTATATGATGGACAACAACAATTAAAGGCATTGTTGGTGTCACGAACAGTCGTGTCGCGCCCGAAACGAGACGCTGCATCGCTGACATCATCGCTTGGGATCTTCGAGCACTGGAACGTGGCGTTTTTCCATCCTGCGACCACAACGACGTTCCGTGGCCAGCTGGCTCAGCGCGAGCCCAAAAGATTGGCCAAAACATTGGGATCCGAGCATGCTTCTCATATTGGGCTGGAGATATGGAAGCTCATGCAAAATCACACAATCTTCAGAGGCACTATAACAAGCCTTCGATATGCGATTGGTGTTGGGCATCGAGCCGGGACAAACAGCTGACTTTCACAGACTTTTCTTCGTCAGCTCTGTGGCGCTCTACATGCAGCTACCATGAGCCGCTGCCACACCAAGAAGAACGATCTGTTTGGTGCTCAGTCAAGTGCTTCACCAAGCGCCGCCGCCTGTTTGACAGCCTCTAGGTCGCATTAACAGCATTCCTGGATGGCTTTTTTATGGCTTTTGGTTATGTAGTGCTCGAATACTGTAAGATGCACTGCTCAACCAAGTTATGCACCTCGCCCATCTGGGTTACATCCGGGACCTTGTGGCTTCCATTCTGGTTGAGACCGTGAGATCGGGCGAGATGGCAGCTTTCTTGCAATTCGATGGCAGCCCAGATCAGCTTCTTCACAGGTGGACTGCGGAAGCCCAAAGTTTCTGCAAGGATCGTGGCCTGGATTGCTCGATGAAGCCGCTGACGTGGGAAACTTTACATGCCAACAAGAAGGCTATCTACCCTGAGCTCACAAGCCGTATAAAGCAAGTCGGACCAGAAACTTGCTGGCGTTTACCGCTTATTACTGCTGTCAACTGGAAATACTGGTGTCTGGTGACGCACCCTCAGACACGGTGCATTGGTCGAGGTGCAGGGCAACGATGGTATGGTGCTTGGATGCAGCATTGAGTGTTGGGGGAACTGGCAGTAAACCCTTTCTCAAGCCAGAGGAGATTATCGAATCACAATGGTGTTTCGATACGTTCCTTCTGAGTTATGCTCACGCTGCTGCACGATTTCATCGAAAAGGCCTCTGCTTGTACAAACTTCGGCCGAAGATGCATTACACGCAGCATTTGGTGGATGAGCTGCCCTGCCACAAGCTCAACTTTTACCATGCTGCGAATTTTTTGTATGAGGATCATATGAAGTTCCTCAAGATTGTTTCGGCCGGCTGCCACGTGACTTCTCAGCCTCGCACCTGGGCAAGACGTTACCTGACGAAACAAGTGTTTCTCTGGCAACGCTTGCCCGGGGCGACGGCGAAGAAGAAGCGCCGCGTCGACGAAAAAAAAGAGGACGCCGCAGGTCTCTTAAGGGTTTTAGGGTTTAGGGTTTCCAAAGTTGGGGCTTCAGGTTTGGGGGTTGAGGGTTTAGATTTCGGCTTAAGGAAGAACTTGCAACAATGCAACCAAACAACATTCCATAGTCCCGAAGCTTGCAAGTTTAGGTTCCAAGTTTGAAACCGCAAGGGCCAAGGCCTCCCCAAAAAAGGGAGGATGCATTCACATATACACCCCTTAATACCGATATTCCCGAAACCTCTCTTGTTCCCAATCTAGTGCATGCATGGCCTCGGGTGGAGTTGCTCCCCCTTGGCCATCGGGTGGAGGTGCTCCCCCTCGCAACATCCGCCGTGATCCTAAACCCTGGCCAAAGCTTGCACAAACTCCAAATCAAAAGCCTGCAAACAAAAACTGGGTTCCACGCCTGAACTGTTCAAACCCATAACAAAGAATCCTGCATAATGCTGTCAAAAGCACCGAAAGCCAAACCGTGTTTGCAGAGGCTGAAGCCCCGAAAGCCAAGCAGTGTTTGCAGAAGCTGAAGCCCCGAAAGCCAAGCAGTGTTTGCAGAAACTGAAGCACCGAAAGCCAAGCTGTGTTTGCAGTCGCAGTGGCAGTTGTAGAATCTCGAGGAACGCTGGTTGTGCTTGGGACTGATTGCTTGAAGGCTTGCACCTGTTGGTCGGTTGTGTGCTTGGCTCTGAAGGCTTGCACCTGTTGGTCGGTTGTGTGCCTGGCTTGATGCATGTGTTGGATGGTGGTTGTGTGCCTGGCTTGATGCATGTGTTGGATGGTGGTTGTGTCCCTGGCTTGATGCATGTGCTGGAGTGTTGGTCGGTCGGTTGGTTGGTTGCGACTGATTGCTTGAAGTGCCGCCCACCGTGAGTTGTAATGGCTGTTGGCGCCTCGCCACGCCGTACGTGTATATGTTTGATTGTGACAGCTAGTCAACAAAGACTCCTGCATAATATGCTTTCTACTAGTACTAGTACTACGAAAACCTACGCAGTGTAACAACCATAACCGGACCATAACCACTATACGTACCGTCCTGGATGCCAGGACAGCATAACCGCTATATTTACCGTCCTGGATGCCAGGACTGCAAAGATCTACTTGCAAAACTGATAAACTATTTATGTGCTGTGTATGCAGAAGCTGAAGCCCCGAAAGCCAAGCAGTGTTTGCAGAAGCTGAAGCACCGAAAGCCCAAGCAGTGTTTGCAGAAGCAGAAGCCCCGAAAGCCCAAGCAGTGTTTGCAGAAGCAGAAGCCCCGAAAGCCCAAGCAGCGTTTGCAGAAGCTGAAGCACCGAAAGCCCAAGCAGTGTTTGCAGAAGCTGTAGTAGTAGTAGTAGTAGTAGTAGTAGTAGTAGTAGTAGTAGTAGTAGTAGTAGTAGTAGTAGTAATAGTAGTAGTAGTAGTAGTAGTAGTAGTAGTAGTAGTAGTAGTAGTAGTAGTAAGTGAAGGTTTGGCTGCTTTGCGCCACCCGTCCGGAGGCAGAGAACGGCCTTTGGCACCTCGCCACGCCACACAAATTCATTAACACCATGTTCGTACGGCCGTTGGCACCTCGCCACGCCACACAAATTCATTAACACCATGTTCGTACGGCCGTTGGCACCTCGCCACGCCACACAAATTCATTAACACCATGTTCGTACAGCCGTTGGCACCTCGCCACGCCACACAAATTCATTAACACCATGTTCGTACGGCCGTTGGCACCTTCACTAACCGCTGGGATCCCGAACCTTTGGATATATAACCGCTAGGATGTGAATTAACCGCTGGGATTAACCGCTGGGACAATTAACCGCTGGGATTAACCGCTGGGACAATTAACCGCGGGGATTAACCGCTGGGACTAACCGCTGGGACTGCTGGAATTAACCGCTGGGATTAACCGCTGGGACAATTAACCGCTGGGATTAACCGCTGGGACTAACCGCTGGGACGATTAACCGCTGGAATTAACCGCTGGGATTAACCGCTGGGACAATTAACCGCTGGGATTAACCGCTGGGACAATTAACCGCTGGGATTAACCGCTGGGACGATTAACCGCTGGAATTAACCGCTGGGATTAACCGCTGGGACAATTAACCGCTGGGATCATCAAACAACCGCTGGGATGTTGAAATAACCGCTGGGATGTTGAATTAACCGCTGGGATATCAAATAACCGCTGGGATGTTCGATTAACCGCTGGGAGCCCGGGATGGCCTACATCGGTTTGTGTTTAGGTCACGTCGGTTATTAACCGATGGGGGGCTGTCCAGGTGGTGCTCTTGCGAGGATTCCGGGTGATGACGACCCTTGGAACCCGGATGCGCTGGTGGTCGAGGGTCCTTATTTCCGGCACGTCCCTAGTAGGGGCCCGGCGCTGGAATCGGCCATACTCCTCGATGGGCATGGGAACCGACGCGCTGCCGGCGCATCGCATGCCCCCCTTGTTGATCAGGAAGTCCAAACGGACCTCTCGGGCAATGGCACTGGCCTTGATCATGCTACGGTTTCCAGAGTTCACATGCTGTCTCAGGAGCTTTCTTTCCATACTTCACGACTCTGGGCCGGACTTGCTGAACCCGATGCCGAACCAGCCGGGGAATCGCAACCTGTTTTGCGACTAGCCTCGCAAAGTACCTGCGCTGCGGTGAACCCCTCAACTGTAGATCTGCTCGATATTGCGAGTGTTTCGCGCGGTCGGCGACAGGATAGGCTTTCGGTGGTTGTTCTGGCCTTAGTATGGGCTCGGGGACTCCGGAGCTGTAGCATTCGGGCACCTCCTTGTCCTGGCAACCTTAGGTGCAGGCTCCATCATCAGTGCGCCGCCTGCTAGTTCGGATGACGAACAGTCCGAGGATGAAAGTCCACCACCTGTCCAAGCCTTCAACATGTCTGCTGCGGAGCCCAACCCGGTCTCTCGACCCGCTGGCCCGCCACCACCGGAGCCTGTCAATGCACCTTTCCAGCCTCGTATGTGGTACCTCCGCGCCGCTCGGCCGCTGGAGGACTACGCCCTAGGCCTCTGGCCGTCTTCAATTGAAAGGGAGCCTGCCGCGGACGAGGACACTGTCCGCCGCGTTCAGGCTGACCTGCTTGGTCTTCAACGTGGCCTGCGACCCTTTGCTGCCGCTATTCCACTTGGCACCCCTTTCTGCATTCACAATCCTTTCACCGCCCGACAGCAGTGCGAGCTTGTCGAGTATTCTGCTGGCCCTGAGATCAATCCTTTTGTACTATTCAGAGGACACGCCCGCAGCCGGGGCTGGGCCGATATTGTGCTCCTGCAACCGCAGCCTGATGCTACAGCTGTACACCTCATCGGCTGTCCACAGGCGCCTGGGAACGCCGCTGTCGGTATTGTGCTGGAAGGCCGCCTTGTGCCCTGCTGTCTCCCGGTCTGTGAAGGGTCCTCGGTCGTCCAATTTCTTAATGGCGACTGTCTGGCTGTGAGACCTCGTTCTCAGTTACGGTCTCCTCCCCCGCCCGTCCAAGCCGCCGCCTTTGCTGCACCGACTAGCGAAGCCGAACCTGCTGCCGGCAGCCCCGACATCCCCTCCTCCTCCCAGGGTCGCCCCTTTCTGTCTTGGGGCTGCTTCTTACTGATCTTTTGTCGGGTTACCCCACCAATGCGCCTCTATCTAGGGCTCCTTGCTGGCGTCGCTCTTGCACAGGGCATGCATAGACCACCCTGAAGCTCCAATAAGCTTTAAATAAGGTGACATGCTTAAGTTTCCCTATCAGGCGTAAATCTCATGCTTATATAAACCTTTAAACTCTTTTTAAAGCTTATAACCTTTATTTAAACATTATATAAGGTGTTTTAATGAAAATTTAAAGCTTTCAGCTTTAAATAACCATGAAAAGTACGTTTCTTAATTAAGGCTGACAGCTTTCAATAAAACAACAAGTTTGACAGATTCTGCTGGAGGCAGGCTCCACAAAATTGCCGTTAACCCTATCCTAAATCCTAAAATCAATCAAAGCATGCAGTCGATCACTCGCTCGATCATTTTCAAGCAGCTAGCACAGGCAGGGTGTTTCTGGCTTTGAACTTGTCCAGGACAAGCTGGGAAGAGTTTCCCGGAGTGTTGTGGCCGCCTTTGGCCCTTACCATGGCTGCAGTAGCTCCTCCGAAATCTTCATCTCTATAGCACCAGATGTCCTTTGGACATGTAGGGCTCTGCGAAAGGTGCAGGAGGAGGTGAAGCTTCGGTTTAACTCGCCAGGCGATATTGTCACCAAAGTGATCCCTCAAAGACACATACTGCAAAGCAAACCTTCTGACCTCTCGCTCCATGAGGCTGGGGTCGTAGGGCACGACATCCAGAGCAGCATAGCATGCCAAAAGCAAAGAGATGCAAGCCAAAACTGCCGAATCCAGATCCCCTGAGCTGTCCAAAAACTTTCGGCACACAGCATCCAAAATAGGTATCAACTTTCTGGTTTCTGCACCTTTGGCTTTGAGCTTTGGAGCTTTTCCAGCTTCCTTGCGATACATGGTCTCTGTCAATGTGGCCAGTCGATCGGATGCGACACCCTGGTTCTTGTACTCCTGCGAAATCTCTTTGTAGAGCTCTGCAGTTCGCTTGGTAATATTGGAACCAGGCATCTTGCTTTGCAGGTGGTACAGAACATTCCCAGCAGCATCTGCAGCACAACCCAAATCCATAATATGCAGCCAATCCAACCTGATGACCTTGAGACAAAAATTTGGAAACTGCCACACAGCACTCATGAACCTGTGCTCCTCCCAGCACCTCATGATAAAGGCCTCCTGATCAAAATATTGATGTCTCCAGGAGGCCTGCAAATCCACCTCGTGCACTTTATCAGGTGTCATGGGACAAAGCCAGCAGCAACCATTGTTTTCGTTGTGTGCTGGCAGGGAAAGGGTATCCTTGAACATTTTCCAGTCGCCCCTGATTTGTGTCAAACAAGCAACTGGCAAATCTGACCCAGCTAGACGAAGACGTGCCTTGTCGACCCGTAAATCGAAGGGGCTGCCATCATGCCTTCGAGAAGGATACCTTCCAAGAGCCAGCTGCTCGAAACTCCACACCAAAACCTTCATGGCTGCATCCATGGTACACTTCTTGGCTTCAAACATCTTCTTCAGACAGAACAGCGGCACTCGAAGGCCAGGAATGGATGGGAAACTTAGAGCTATAACTTCCAAGCTTTGGGACCTGTCCCAATTGCAAGGCACCCCGTCATTCCAGAGCCCCAGTGGCAGAATTGTCGCTGGATCTCTCGCTGGCTGGCACGACAAAGAAAACTTCTCAATCAGCTCAGCATCCTCTTGCAGCACATCCTGGCTCAGGATCCAGGCTGAGTCACCAAACTCAAAAAGCTTCCCCAGAATTTCATGGGGAAGCAAAAATGGCAAGGAGACCTGGCGGTTCTCCTGCAGCTTGGGGTCATGCAGCTCTATGTCGGCATAGTAGCAGTCTGGCCAGTGGGACCCCTTCAACATTTTCCTTCGTAGGCTTCTGGCTGCATTCTTGTCTTGTACAGCGGCCAAGTCGTCCACACCACTGGCACCAGAAGATTGAGCATCCTTGAAAAGGGAAGCTGTCCTGGCAGCTGTGATCTGCCTAGACAAAAAAGCATCCGAAAGATTGGCCCGAAACCTTTTCTTCTCAGGCACGTCTTCCTCATTGTAACCACGACTGTTCTTGGAGTACATGGCTTCACATGCAGCTCCAGAAGTGAAACAAACTTCAGAAACTTGAGCACCTATACCCTGCACAGCAAGCTAGCACAGTTGTCGGCTGAAGTCTGCGAGCTGCTGCTGCACTCGCCCTTTTGCATGCAAAGGGCCCTGTCTGCAGCTCGAGAAGATCGACCTTGGCTGCAAGCAGAAAACATTCAGCAAAAGCTTGAAAGACAATATGTAGTGCATGCTATTCGCGGCTGCAAAGCACTGTTTTTTTAAGTTCGCCTGCCGTGGATCGCCTCAAAGCTGCTTTCGCAAAACTGCAGCAAAATGCTGCTTGCATGATATCCAGATCCATGTTCGATGGATCCTAGGCCTGCCAGCCCTTAACCTTCTTCAGCAACAACTTCACATTGTCAAGATGCTCATTGGCATTGCGATTCCACTGGTCCATGTCGGCTTTCTCGTTCTTGCAGGCTGCCTCGTCCATCGTGGGAAGCTTGCGATCCAGCAGGACCTGGATCTTTCGAAGATCCTCCACAAACTTCTTCAGAGCATCCAGGGTAACCCGGACCTCCGGCGCTTTGCTAGCGAGCTTGGGGCAATTCTCGAGAGCAATGCATTCCGAGCTCAACTCTCCATGCTTGGCATCCAGGCTCTTGACTGCACTGTTGGCCACTTTGCTCAAGTTGCTCAGCTCGGTCCGCTCGGGGTGCTCCAACTTCACCTCACCCTTGGTGTTCTGCAGGCTTTTCATCTCCTTCGCTGCTAGGCTAGCACTCATTTCGAAGGTGCCTGACTCGGATCGGGTTGCATCTTTGCTTTCCACCAAGGTCCGGTAAAAGTACCGGCAGAGCTCGGGCATCTTGTGCTTCACCAGGTTCCTCTCGTGCCCCCAGAAATCCTCGGATTCCTGGAGCAAACCCTCCAGCAACTCCTTCTGCCTCTTCTCTGGGAAGTCGCTGATCTTGAGGCCATTCAGGTCAAAAATTCGCGACCTCAGCGGCATTGCAAAACAAAACATTAAAAACAAAATGACCAAGCAACCTATATAAAATAAAATCTAAGAGTCGCTGTCATCATGCCCTTGATAGAGACATCCTCCTCGGCTTCCTCCTTCACAACCTTCTTGGTGTACTGGCCCACCCACTTCAAGTCCTTAAGGCCATTCTTCTGGCAGGCAGCGATGAATCCCTTTCGGTCCGAGTCGGCGACCTGCCGGTAGGCCTGGCACATGCAATACCCACAAAAAAATGTACTGCATAGCAAATGGAGAATTGCAACCCGGCCTCCAGCACTTGCTGGGCTTCGCTCAGGCACTCCCCACTCTTGTTTCTCACGGGGTCGGCTTTGTACTTCACAAGATTCAGCATCCTCTGAATGCTTGCTTTCATCTCCACCGGTGTGGGATCATCTCCAATCACCAAGGCACCGGACTTGGCCCTCTTAGCTTTCGGCTCCGTCTTCGGAGCAGCCTTGGCCTTATTCTTTGGGGCCATGATGCCAAAAGGGCAACTGTACAACCAAAGGCTCCAGTTATTTAAACTATTTTTGATCTGGAGCCACAAAATCGAAAGTGTGTTTTGATGCATTTGTTTATCATGCTGTGACAAAACGATGCAGCATATCACTGTTGCACCTGTGGCCCGGACACATGGTATCTGCAGCACATGCAGCAAGACACCTGAGGGTTTTGCTTTAGGGTTTCAAGCTTCAGGGATTAGAGGATTTGGGTTTCTGTCAGGGTTAACATAGATCCAAAGTATAGAGGTTCTACAAGGTAAGGGTGTTTATGTATAGATGTCTAGATGTATGTGTATATATATATATATGTCCATTAATATATATATATATAAGATTATGATACTAATTCTTTTTAAGGTTTTAGTACATATATATATATATATATGTATATGTATATGTATATATATATATATATATATATATATATATATATCATATATTTTATATATGAGTATATACTATATTAAATGACGATCGATATTATACTTATAGATGACGATAAGTTCATGTACATCACACTATACATGCTTGTTACACCATTACATCATTATATCACAGTAACATTCACATGTTACTGTGATATGATGATGTAATGATGCCCCCACATAAAATTAAACTGGAACCCAAAACCTGCTAGGGCCAGAAGCCTTCTGAACATACTGGGCGATCCCTGAAACCCACACCTTTGAATCCTCAGCATGTACACCACCAATTCACCTAAACCACTATACAACTGGAGCAACCCCCACCTTGCACAACCTTTATCCATGAGCCTTTGGAACACCTAGAACCTGTGCCACCGAACATATAGACCCTGGAAGATTGTCCTGAAACAACCCAGACCGTAGCCGCACAGCAGCAAGATCTTTGTATTGTAGGTTTCCTGGAGGCTGTGGCCTCCAGTTAAAAAGTTTAATAATTTGGTACACAGCTTATAGTGTTTTATATATACAGCACTACGTTTTCAACCGGTTGAAATTTCAACCGGTTGAAAAAGCCACCCCACCACTTAATCAAAAGCACAAGCCATTTTTCAACCGGTTGAAATTTCAACCCTTTTTCAACCCTTGCAACATTATAATAATTCTATAACACTGATTGTAAACATTAAAGCTTCAACCTTGAACCCAAACCCTAAACCTCAACCCTTATGCCTTAAACCCTAAACTTGGTAAAACCGAAAACCAAAAACCCTAAACCCTAAAAGCTTCAACCCCTACACCCCTGAACCCGGGCCCTCAAACCCTAAACCTAACCTTTAAACACTGGAACCCTAAACCCTAAAAACAACAAACCCTAAACCCTTAACCCCTCAACCTGTAAACCCTGAAACCTTAAACCCCAAAAACCTCTAACCCTAAACCCTTAACCCCTCAACCTGTAACCCTTAAACCCTAAACCCTAAAAACCTCTAACCCTAAACCCTTAAACCCTGAACCCCTAAACCCCTGAACCTTTAAATCCTTAGACCCTAAACCCTGAAAGCCTTAAACCCTAAACCCTTGAACCCCCAAACCCCTCAACCCTTAAACCCTAAACCCTTGAAACCTTAAGCCCTTAACCCTTAAACCCTAAACCCTTATATTGCCTTTAACCCTTAAACCCTAATCCGCCGGTGCCTCGACACCCATGATGGGGATGCCCAGCCAACCTGCAATACAAAGAAGCTGCAAACACAACAAAAAAAACTGCACTGCATGCTACAGACTGCACACCATGCACTCTGAGGCCAAGGCCATTGTTCAGGAGTTCCAAGGAACTCCTGCCCAAAAGCATGGATGATGAAACCCTGAAAACAACAGCACCACATGCCACTGAAAACGGCTCCAACACTAACACTTCTTTTCTGCACGATCGCTCTGATCATCATCGCCCTGGAAGATGCATTCTGCACAGGGGGTGAAACACATCACTCCTCATCCCTCTTTCTCTTATTCTTGCCCTCCTCCGAATCGCCCTTGCCATCCTCCTCATCCTCATCGTCCACATCCATGCCGGGCTCCTCCTCATCCGGCTTAACCTCCTCGATAATTGGCCCTGGGCCCGCCGCCGGCGGCGGCATCGGCGGCTGCCCCGCCATCCCGGCTCCAATGGCCGCAAGCAACCCGGCGATGACATCTGCAGGGGAAAACAAAAAAACTGGAGTTCCAAAAAAACTCCAGCGAAAAATCTATAATAAAAAATTTATTACAACTTATCATAATATATATCCCTGCCTGAGGATCCGGAGGCACCTGAGCTCCCAAAGAAATTGATGTTGATTGCCGGCACCGGTGGCTGAATCACTCTCGGATACGTCCTGGGGATCAAAGCCTTCCCCACACTCTCGGCCTTGATGGGCGTCTTGTCCTGAAAGGCCCTCGGGATGCCCTTGCTGATAGGCGGCTTCAGCGGCTTCGGCTGGATGGGCGGCTTCGGCTCCGATGGCACCTTGGGCGGCTTCGGCTCCGAGGGCTTCTCCTTAGCTGTATATATACATGGAGTCCCAAAATAGAACTCCAGAAAAAATTATTGAAGCTGAGATTCTGCACGGATGGTACCCGGTCCCTTCGTGAAGCCCCGTTGGACTCCTCGCAGCCGACGGTTGATCCCCTTATTCTTCTTCTTCTTGCCCTTCTTGCTGGGATCCTTGGCCTCCTTGGCCTCCTTGGCCTTCTTGGCCTCCTGGGCTTCCTTGGCCTTGTTCTCCTCGGCCGCTTTATTGTAGGCCCACCTCATGTTGGAGAGCATCTTCTCGAAGCCCTCAGAATCCTCCATCCAGCTCTTCTCCCGCTGCTTCCCCTTCGCATGATACTTCCAGTCCTTCTGGTGGACATAGTACAGGGGGCCTGCAGGGCGGAGCTGCATAAACCCTGATAAAAAAATACGGGAGTCCAAAACGACTCCCGAATAAAATCAGAAAATTAACACACTTAAGTTTAAATCTTACTGAAAACAAACCAAGGTGCATGAGGGATTGCTGCATCCTCCTTTTCTCAGATATGCCACCGTTTTGCACTTACGACACATTCTCAAATCCGGCCCCGGCCGAGCCTCGGCCGGCACGGGCACTGCCGGGTCTTCCACCCGGACCTCCGACTCCTCGGATTCCTCCTCCTCCAAATCCACAGCTGCACCGAGCTTGCTCGCCGCCATGGCGGCCCAAATCCAAAAACACAGCTACAAGCACTCCAGAGCCCTCGAGCTCAAAATTCTAAGCATGGAGGCAAGAACTTCCACAAATCTGCTGCCCTTGCACTTGCAAACAAAAACGAACATGAAGAATCTGCAGATCAGTCCTTGTCCTCGCAGTAGAGCGGCACGAGCACCATGGTCTCGACCTGGGCACAGGGGGCATAAGGGGCTTCAAACCTACCCCGGGAGGCGGCGAACCTCCCGAAAACAAAAAACACTGCTTGGAACTCTCAAAGCTATGGCAGGCAGGCTCACAACCGAACTGAGGGCCCGGCAGGCAACAGGAATCTAATCCTATAGACCCTTAAACCCTCAAAGCGCCAAAATGGCCAAAATATCTAGATTTGTTAATTTACGTATTTATAGAATATAATATATAGAAAACACCTCGCAAGCCATGTTAACCTAGAGACGTGGACATGCATGCTTTGAGCCAGCTACAGATATATACAAAAACACAGAGTCTTCAAGTTGCATGCTGCACATACCAAATTTCATGTTGCAAAAGCATGGATCCAAAATGCAGGCACTCACAAAATTTCTGCTCGAAAGCGAAATCGTCATCGATCGTCGAGTCTCGATTGCAGCTCACCCAGCTATGGCTGCATGCTGCTCAGTTGCTCTTCTGCCCAGCTCCTGACCTGGGCCAAAGCGGCAGCCACGGTTCTGCATCATGAGGTGGAGCTTGGTCATCACCGCTGGGCCCCCTGCCATGGACACCTCGGTGCTCCCCCCTGGCTCGTTGAGCAGTCCTCCTCTCCGGGGCATGCCAATATTATTCAGTCTAGCGGGGCCACAAGATGTGTAGAGACCGCTCGGGACGCTGCGCATGACTTCTATATTGCCGGGTACTCCCTTCCACCTGCTGCCAGCCGGGCTTGTCAGGTTGCTCAGACCAGGGACGGAGACTGGTGGGTTCTTTCTGCTGCCATCGGTTTCCTGGGAAGGCGTCCTCTCCTCCCTGCCCAACTTGCCCTTATGTTCTTCGGGCTTCTTGAACCGGCGTGGGGAGCGTCCTCGAGTGCCTCTGGCCGCTGCCCTAGCGCGGATTCCTTCGAGGCGCGTACCATCCGCACTCGGCGACGGCCCAGCCGAAGTCGCTCACCCTCCCATCCCTTCTTTCCCCCGCCATCGATTTCAATGACGGCGAGCCTTATGTGCCGCTAGGTGGCTGGCAGCCCGAGAACCCCGATGGGCCCCTAGCACGCTGCTTCCCTGGTCCACGACCACTCACGGCTCGTGTTTTGTGCCCCCTGCGGGGATGGAGCGAGACCAGCTTCGTCGACCCGACCAGATCATGGAGGTCCATCGAACAGGAAGGCACTCGCCACTGCGGGCTTTGGGCACATCGCTTCTTCCCTGTCCGGGCGGTGCTCCCAATTTCCCAGATCACAGTCGCCCCAGTTGCCCCATACGGTCTCGCCACTGTGGCCCTGCACATTGAGGGCTGTTCGGCCGTCGCCTTTGCCTCGGTTGACTCGTCTCTCGATGACATTCACCGGCTTGCTGTTCGAGTCTTTCCTCACACCCGTTTTTGGAGAGTCATAGCGCCACCTGTGCTGCGCACTACTATCCCGAATGTGCATATCCGGCTCCGCAACGGAGATGCTTTTAGTCTCCTTCCCGAGCCTTCCGACCCGGGTGCTACCCGCTATCCCTTGCTGCAGTATGCCTCCCTGGAACGGGCGCGGCAGGTTGCCAGCTGGTCTCTCCCCTTTCGATTCGACTCGGGCGGCTACGTCTGCCTGTGGTATACTGCCCGTCGATCTGGTCACAGCATCCGGATCAGGGACACCGGTTATTGGAATCCCGAGGGTCCCACCTTCTGGAGTCTAAATGGAAGAGCGCTGTCAGGGTCATGGGTCCCTGTTCTCTCTGGGGATCTCTCCAGTCTGCACCTCGTGCACAGCACCTCCACTGGTGAGGCCCATGTCCTCCTTTTAATGCCCCCCGATCTGGAGCCTCAGGGGTTGCTCGCTGGGTGCAATGCCTTCCGTGCACCGCCTGGGTGGCGCCTCCTACCCGCCCTGCAGTACGTTCGGGCAGACAGCCCCCTCCGGGATGGGGATGTTCTTGTGCTGGACCCGACTGCCGATACGGTTTGGGACCCTACCGGACCGCCCCTGCATAGCCTTGCGGGTCCGGCCCCAGGCCCAGTTGCGCGCCCACGTTGGGGGCCCTCGCCTTCTGTTGCCCCGGCTTTTCGCCATTGCTTGCTTGGTTGGTGCCGGACAGGGCATGGTTCCCTTTCTTCCCATGGCGGGCCCCAGCCGCAGAGGCCGATCTGGTGGATCTCACCAACCGCACAGAGATTGATATTGTCCTCCTTAGTCCCTTCACAGGTCCTCAAGAGGCCGGGCGACTGCCCACTGCCTCGACTACAGGAGAGCTCAATGCTCTGACACGCTCCTGCGACCCAAATTGGGGTGCTGAAATTGCACCTGTGTGGCCGACAGCTGCCATACCGGCCCTACTGGTTGTCCCCCGGCCCCCGACACCTGACCTTGCCTGCTTAGCGGTCTCCTCCTTAGATCGGCACTTCTCCATCCTAGTGCCTTGCACTACTTCTGTGTCCTGGCTGAGCGCGGCTCTCCGCTTCCTACAGCCCATGCAAACTCTCTCTGTTCGAGCACCCAGCTCTCTCACAGCCGATGCCACATCTGATCAAGCAGTACGCTGGCGCTCTGGTGACCTGGTTGTCGCACTCCCTCCTGCAGCTTTTGTGCCCGAATACGGCTGTTGACTTTTCGGTCTCCACACGCCACGCGTCAGCTTCATACTTTGGCGGCCCGCTGTTCGAGCCATCCGGGGACACGCGCCGGCTGGCAGCCGCTGGCGCGCTCTTGACTATACTTTTGACGGTGACTTTGGCCTCCATTATCCTGGGCGTTGGGTTCCTGTTCCCTGGATTGCCCAGGATCACGCCCACTTGGTTTTGCTGCCGGAGGACCCCTCGCGGGTCAATGTCATTGTGGAAGCAGACGGCCATTGCTGGTGTGCCCTTGTCACAGCCGTGACCGATGCCTGGCAACTCTGGACTGAGCTCCCATCTATTTCCACTCAGCCGCGCGTCCTTGGTGTTCCACACCAGGAACTGCGCCAAGGGACGACCCTTCGCAGCGGCGATGTTGTTTCCGGCTGTCCAGGGCACCCCCCCTCATGTTGGCTTACCTGCTCTCTGGGGCTTGCGGTGTGGTGGGCACTCGGCCTCCTCGGCCCCGGGCTACCTTCTCCTGCTTGCATGGCTGATCGCTCTTCCTACGGTGTCGGGGGCGCGTCTTCCCCATGAGGGCGACAGCCGACAGTGGTCTCTGGCAGCGTCAAGCTGCGACGGATCAGCTGCCGAACCGCCTGGCTTTCGTCACCGCCTCTGGGACCCTGCTAGGGGCCTCCTTGGACCTTTTCCGGGGCCATCCTTGTTTGCTCCATCTGCTCTGCAGGAGGCCGCCCCAGCTTGGTCCGACTTCACCAGAGTTCGTCCACCTCAGGACCACCGGTTCATTGACTGGGTCCCCGGTACCTTCGGCTCCGCTGTTTGCCACTGTTCTGATCCAGTGCCCGCCTGCCACTAGGGCTGCACTCCTGCCCGCTACATGTGCTGTGGCTGATCTTGCACGAGCCAGCAGACGCTCTGTTCCTGAACTGTCATACGTCCTGGCTCCCCCAGAAGCTTGGTGCGGTACGACCTGTAACCCCACCTTATTCCTCCGGTCTGGTGATGTCCTGACTCTGGCCAGCGCCACGTGGGCCCCGCGCCTCCGCTCGCCTGTCGGGCGGTTCTGGGAAACCCTTCTCCAGGCACGTCAGCTGGCCTTTTGGGGCAGCCCCTTTCGCATCAGGCAGCCTGGACTTCTCTTTGCGTGGACCCCGGGAGATCCAGTCCCGCTTACTGTCCCCACCACCAGTGATGAACAGTGGGATCCTGAGCATTGTACTTTCCGCCCTTCTCTGGTCCGGTTTAGTGTCGGCCGCTGGATTCCAGCAGCCCGTGTTGACGACCTTGGGCTTCATCTTGTCCCAGAAAGCCCTAATCTGCGTTGGGCCCATGTCCTGGCTGCCCAACCCCCCCTAAGTGTTCGCGTTGTGCCTCGCCATGGCGCGGATGGACTCCTGCGGGATGGTGGGCAGCGCTCCCTCCCGCACGTTGCTGCCGTTGCTTGCCAGCTTGGTCGTTCGTGGGCGCCTGGGTCGGCACTGGTTCTTCCTTCTCAGTGCTTGGGTACTTCTGACTGGGCTGTTTCCGGGATTGGATTTCGGGCTGCTTTCCCGCACCAGTTGCTATCTTCGCGCATGGGGGGGCGCCAGATTGGCACAGCCCGGATGGAATCGCCTGGGCGGCAGATATCCATCATGAGTGTGCCGCACAAGCCTCCTTGCACCAGCTTTGGTGGGCGCACGACCTATTCCCGAATCTCCCGGCATCCGCTCCAGCGCCTTATCGCCAGGCTTTCTCTAGCTTCCCACTATGGTCTGGCGGTGTGCCCGATCAGGTTCTCATCGCCACTGATGGGAGCGGTGAGCGTGGAGGAGCATGGGCCTTCTGCGTCTGGGTTTGGTGGCGTCACACGTGGTACCGGGTTGGTTGGTTCGGTGCCGCGGGGGCCGATACCCCTTGGATCTCCGGCACTGCGGCCCCCGGGAGTGGTGTTTCCTTTCAAGCCGAACTTTGGGCCCTGCAAGCCGCGGGCCTCTGGCTCCTTGCTTGGGCCGACCGCCTCTCCCTTCTTACGTCGGCAGCGCCTGCCAAGGTCACCATTGCGGTTGACAATGCCTCCGCGCTCCAGATCGCGGCTGGGCAAGCGCAGGCCAGTGAGCCAGTCACCACCCTTACTCGCTATATCTGGCAAGCTGTCCAGTCCCGGATGTCCACTCGCTTTCAACACGTGCACAGTCATGTCGGCATTCTCCCCAATACGATCGCCGACTTTCTCGCCGGCTGGGCCGGCCGCACATCGTGGCATCCCTGGAAACATGTCGATGCCGCCCTCCCCGCTATGCTGCAGGAAGCGGCGCCTTGGCTCTGGCTCATTCCACATGCCAAGGTGGTCCAAGGCAGACCTTGTGTTTGCCTCACCGCACAGTCACTCTTTGATGTGCCAGACGGTCGAGGGTCCGAGGTCCAGCGCCCTCCCACCGAGGTGACCTGTGCTGCTCCGTCGTTAGAGCCCCAGCGACCGTTGTCGCTAGGACCCTCGCTATCCCTTCGCATTGTTACGGCTAATGTTCAAACAATGCGAGATTCTTGTGCCTCCTTCTTTAACCCGTCGGGTCATGGCCAGAGGCGTCAATACTTGTACTCTCAAGTTGCCCAACTGGGCCTCGATGTAGTCTGCCTTCAGGAGACGCGCAGCAAAGGAGGCCGATGGGACACAGCTGGCCTCCTCACCTGGCGCTCCGGTGCCCAAAAAGGCAGCTGCGGCTGCGAAATTTGGGTTAGGCCCCAGCTAGTTAACCCCCCCTCCGCCTGGACGACTGGCGGATTGCCTGTGCAGACCCAAGACTTTTAGTCATAGTCTGTAAAAGGGCGGACCTCCCTTTGGCCGTTGTCGCGGCGCATGCTCCACACGCTGACAGACCGGTGCCCGAAATCCATCACTTTCCTGGAGGACTGTTCCTGGCCAAATTTGTCCCTGGGCGCAAATTCGCGCGGGAACAAATTTCAAAAACAGGTTTGGCTTGTTCCTGGAGGAATTTGTCCCCGGGCGCAAATTTTCTCGGGAACAGGGCGACCCGTGTTTAAAAATTGTTCCCGGGCGCTTCTTTTCCGGCGAAGGGGTCCGCGATGTGAATTTGCGCTCAGAATCCCAGGATGTGGATCCGTGTTTCACTTGTATCTATGTACAAAATCATCCCCATGATGTAGATTTGGCTCAAATTGCTATAGTTTTGGCTCAAATTGGTGCAACTTTCTGCGTGCGGAGAGAAAAACCTTAATACCTTAAGTGGCTCAAATGCGTGTGTGCAAAAAATCCTTGACCACCTTAAAGACCCCATAGTACACACACACACACGTGCACATATATATGTATATATATGTATACACACACGTACATATAAATATAAATATATATATATATATAGATAGTTTTCCATATCTCGACTCCTTCTTTCCATTCGATCGATCTCTTTTTCTCGCTCCTCGATTTTTCATTCGATGGTCACAAAGAAGACCGATCCTCAGAATATGTGCGGACAACGGGGTTCCACAGTTTGCTTTGGCAGATATATCTGGTTTGTGGCAGCCAAGCATTCATAGCGATGTTGCTTTTTGATCCTTCGATGGCTCTTCCTATCTATCCATTGAGACAGGCGCTGCTTGTGCACTCCTGCAGTGTTGGCATTGCATGTCCGCTGTGATGTCTGCTTGCACGCAACACATGACATATGACGCAGAAATCTCAGCGGCTTGCAATGCACTGCTTCCTGCATGAAAGCAGCACTGGCATCACAGCATATATTTGCTTTGCTCCATCTCTCGCAAACAGGGGTTTTGCGCACTGATCGAAGAAGCCATGGATCGCATGGATTGCTGCCGAGCCTTGTCAGCTGCAGTTATCCTGGTATGCGGTCTTAGCGTGTCCAATGTCAAGCAGCTGGCTTCCTCAGAGATGACAGTCCTGCGGGACTGTGTGGATGCAATGCAGGATTTGTCTGTGTGGACCGAGATTTGCGATTTATTGTGCTGGTGGAAATGTGTACTTACATTGTGCATAGAAGCTTTCTCCCGTGCAGATGTGGAGACCGGAAACTTTCCCTGGCCAGCCAAGCTCCCCCAGCTGGCGGTCTTCGAAAAGGCAAAACCCGATCGTCTGCCTGTGGCCAAACTGTTGGAAAGATGGACGATGGAGCAAGAGCAGCTCCTGTTCTGTCGTTTCAATTCAAGCGTTGAACTTGTGCGGAAGCTCTTGGACAATCTTCCGGATGTAGAAGAGGTACGCCACTAGACCCAAATGGTGCGGTGATGGCATTTCTTCGTCATGCATGTCTGTTTTGCCCCCTTCCTCAAGTCTAATCAAGGCATTCGCCTGGAATTGCTTCATGTGCATATGACCGACATGATGATCTACATGCACGAGCACATCCAGCTTCGCTCTATGTCGGTGCTTACGTGGCTTGTGTGCATTTACCTGAGTTTCATTGCAGGGGTATATACATGCGTTGAAATGCATGCATTAAAGATTGGCAAACCCATTCTGAAGCCGAGGCCTGCTGAGAAACTGGAGCTTCAGGAATTGATGGAGAATTTCTTGGAGGCTCACAAGAAGCTTGGCTAATGTCTGGCGATTCATCATGTTGCATGGGTTGCAAACTTGTGGGGCGCATGGCTTTTGAGCAAGGCCGGAATGATGTTGGCGCGATGGTTCGGGCTGTCTGTGTGGACTGAGGACAGAATGCATGTGCATGCTGTTTTGCATATTCAAAGATTGGTGACCATAATCGGTGCATCTGATTTTTGGATTCGGGGTATCATTCGCATCTTGCATGCACTTTCTCCGTGCACTCTTGATGGATCGAGCCGAAGCCTTCCCTGAAGCATGGAACCATGCATGATGTGCACTCATGGCATGCGTGGCCAGAATAGTAGGTCATGATAGTCTAGACGGTGCATTGCAGGCGTGCAATGACATAACTCGAGATCCTGCTTTGATTCATCTCGCTATATAGCTGCAGCAGAGATTGCGATGAAGCGACCTGCAGCAGCACATGGTGGCAAGATGAAAGCCCCCAAGGCCATGAAGACGATGAAAGCCGCCAAGGCCATGAAGACGGTGAAAGCCGCCAAGGCCATGAAGACGATGAAAGCCACCAAGGCCATGAAGACGACCAAGGCCATGAAGACGATGAAAGCCACAGAGGCCATGAAGTCGATGAAAGCCACCAAGGCCATGAAGTCGGCCATCAAGAAGCCCTCAATGGCTCAAGTGCAGAGCGATTCGGATGCAGACACTTCGGATGCAGACCCGCACTTGTTGAAGAACATCAAGGACGGACAGCCATGGCCCGAGAAAACTGGCTTAGACATTGTGCTCGAGGACATGCAGATTCAGCAGCGCAGGGAAGCCAATTTGGAGAAGCTTCGTGCGAGAATTGCACGCGGTTGGGATGAAGAGTCATCCTAGGGCTGTATAGGGCAGTGCGACAGCATGGTGGCTCGCAGAAAAGGATTGCATTGCTCGGCGGCCTCGCGATTCCTGGTTTAAGTGTAGGATCCTCGACCTCGGCGCATGAATCCCAAATCATCGCCGTGCAGGACTGCAGTGCTGGCATCCAAATTTTGATCTGGTCATGGCTATGTTGGGCGGCTTGGCATGCAACTCTTGTGCTTCGGCTTTTGGCTTTGCTTGTAACTGAGGTTTTCTTATAAACTTCCACGATTTTGGCTATTGCTTGGCCGCCTCCGGTCTTGAAAGAAAGTCTGTGCCCTCCCGTGAAAGCCACAGTGCATGCGAGGTTCGTGTGCGAAAATTAAATGAAGCCCAGGATTCCCGGCCATGTGGATTTTGGATTGGTTGGAAGCTGCCGGTCGTTGTGGCTGGGTCCAGGACCGATGTATTCTAAGAAGATTTATTGTCGCAGCTTATTGTGTTTGCCATCTTGGTTGCAGGCTGGATCGATGGCGACGTTGACCTTCAATGTTGGATGGTTAATTCCGGGTCCGACTGCCTTCGACATCCCGCGAGAAAGGACGCTGCGATCGATCGTGTCTCCTGTTAAATTTACAGGCATTCATGATGGGTTGGTTGTCCCGATTCAGTCTGCAGTCGTGATCACGTTGCACTTTCATGCACCCTCGCTGTTTCAGTGCTAGGGGCCAGATTGACTTGCATGCACCTGGCTGATTAGAAGCAGCAGCTCATGTCGTGCATTATGCAGTGTGTTGTTTATATCCGGGGCCCCGGAGAGTTCTCTTTTCGCTGCTAGCGGCATGCCGAAGCACAATAAAAAACTCATCGATGACCTCCTCGCGGCCTGGAAAGACCTCGACTCCTGTGAGGATCGACACATGCCATGTCAGACATGTTGGTGGGACGGGGGGGTTGTGGATCCACGCATGCTTTGTGCACATGATGCATCATCAGGATTTCATCAAGCTGCCGCCGGATGACTCCGATAACAACAAGGAGGACAACCAGGACCAGGAGGAGGACACCAAGGATGATAAGGACGACTTTCAGGAGAAGATGGATCAGCTGAAGCTCAATGAACATGTGCTGGGACCGATGCTCGCTTGCACGCCGTGTCTTTCGTCGTCATGCTTGTGTGTCTTAATTCCCTGAAAGCAGTGTTCCTCGCAGGTCTTTGCGATGCTTCGAAAACAAGGGTTCCGTGTATAACCTGGACCACCTGGAGGAAGCCCTCAAGCAAAAGAACCCCGACGTCCCGGGAGATCTCCAACATGCTCAAGCTTGTGCTTTGAAGGGGCAATCTCAGTATGTCATCCGCTTGGCGAAGAAGTCCAAGAAAAGCCCGGCACCCGTCATGGTCCGACTGAAGGTGGGCTATTTCTCAGGGTGTGCACGCATGCAAATAGCACGTGACACGGCTGCTATGCTGCAGGCCTGCTGTGGGCCGAAGCTGCTGTCGACAACGAAGAGGAAGCCTTCTTTGAAAGGCATCAATCCAGATGCCGTGGAGACTCAGCCGGTCAACGAAGGAAGCATCCCGGCCGTTGCAGCACCGCATTGCCTTGCAGAGGTGTTGCTTAAATTGGAGACGGCCCCAGAACTTGCTTTCCCGCACCATCTTCAGTACAAGAAGCCCTTCCGAAACCTCGTCTCCAGACATGACGCAGGAACTCGATATACTAATTAATTCACATGATGGATGTGTACCCTGTGGCACCAACCTTTCAACATCAATTAATTTTGCTGCAGCAGGAGAGATGGATCTGCTAGCCTCCCGCATGAAGATCGATGCTGAAGCAGTGCCTGCTCCAGATGCCGAAGGATCGCTTTTTGCGTGATTATGGATGAACCCAACCCATGCTCCTCATGCAGATTCTTCCACGGTGCAATGCATGGGCATGGAGTGCAGGTCTGTCCCCTGGACAAGACGATAATGAGGCTCGATTGTGAATTTTTGCAGTGTTGAGCTCATTCTGTTTCCCAGACGTGTATATGTGTGCTTGCAGGAGCAACAGGATGACTTGGAACAGGAGTTGGAGGATCCGTGTCAGCTGTCACTGTTGATCTTAAATCATTTTGCTGATTCCATGCAGGAGTTGATCGAGAAATCATATGCTGATGCCGCAGCCGAGGTGCCGTTGTTTCTGCTAGGTGAGAAAAACCTGCCAGTGCATATGTGTGTACATATATATATATAAGATGCATGCAGAGGTCTCTGCAATGCCTCCGTCGCACCAGAAAGATGCTCCTGCTGCATCTTCTGATCAGGAATTCCGTGGGTGCATGCATGTACTTATTCACACTACACAATTTAAAGTCGCTTGTGAATGTGCGGCATTGCCTGGGAGGACGTTCCGGTCGCTGCACCGGCTGTCGTTAATGCCGAGGCAGGGCTCACCGTTTGAGACACGAAAAACAATCTTGATGCATGGAGGCCTCTGCAGCTCCTGGCATCGAGCAGCCGAGTGCTGGATGCAAGAAGGCTGTGACCAGCCTTATTAATGGCTGGGCTGTATATCCTACTGTACGCTGCCATCCGCCTTGATTGCAGGCACCGAATCAAAAAAAGAAGCGAGCTGCAGCGAGTGTGAATGCAGAGGCCGCTGAGGATGCCCAGCCCGGCTTGCACGATTGACCATTTTTCTGCGATTGCATGCTGCAGGACAAGTCAAGTGGCGGTGTCAACAACCCCATGATGATCGCCTACCGAGCGTTTTGCTCCGAGTGCCTGAAGGATGGCTATTCCATGGGGGCTGCGGCCCAGATGTGGCGGGTGAGCAACCTGCGAAGGCACGTGTTAACTCAGAGAGGCGACCGGATCCTCGTGAATATTGCTGCAGGTCGATGATCGAAGCCATGAGCGAGAAGCAACGCAAGAAGGGTCGCTTCGAGCTCTGAGGTGTTTGCTCCAGTCGCCTATATGTCCTGCTAGTTTTTCAGATGTTGACTTCTCGCAGGACGGACTTTTTCGACTGGGTTGCGGGCATGTACGACATGCCTGTACGGGTGTGTTGCTGGACTCCTCTTGAGGGTTCCGCAGGCCGGGTATTTTGGGTGTCTGGACTGGATCGAGTTCAATCATTCTATGCTGCAGCTCATGGTGCATGCAGGGGAATATCTCGTGGCGGGGCTGCCTGATCTTTCGATCCACATGTGCGCCGAAATGCCCCATCGGAGTGCTCGTGTGCGAGTGTCTCTGCCTGTGTACGTGTGTGTCTTTTGAATGCTCATGTATACGCTGTGCATTATGTTTCCAGGATCCTTCGCATGTATACATAGACAGATTGTGCAAAGCTGTTGCGATGCTGCCTGGGCGATTCATGTGCACAGTGTATAAACATGCTCAACATAGGTTGCATGAGGCATCCTGCCACAGACTCCGCATTAGACGAACGTGAATTCCTGACCAAAGCAATGGTATGGCGGCCCGATGTGGCGGCCATGTTGGGCATGGGAATTCCCCGGGTGCTCATTCTCACATGCTACCTCCTCTCCTGCTGTTCCCAGTTTGAAGCTTCGCTGCATGGATTCTGTTGAAGTATACATGGCTTTGCATGGGAACAGCATTGCCAACCTGTTGTCCGAGGAACTGGAGCTCCGGGATATTGCCGTGCTGGAGTTGTTCGCTGGACTTGGGGTCCCTCGAATTATGTCCCGTTCGTGAGCCACCTGTTGGATGTGTTCGTGTGCACGCCTCTCTGTTTTTGACTAGGTCTACATGCATGAGGAGCATTCTGTGTGCATGTGTTGTTGAGCACATGGTCTGAGGCTGTGGTACGTGAGGCGGATCGACGTGGATTCCAAACCGCTGCCCTGGACTCCAGCAGAGATGATGCTATGAACGTGCTGAGTCCTGTTGGCTTCCTGTCACTTCGCAGCATGTCTCAGTCTTTTGCCACATGTGCCGTCGACAGGAGGCTTTCGTGTTCATGTTGCAAGTGTGACCTCAGGGCTTCACTTCTGTGTGTGCTTCGCATGCAACATGGGGGCTTGCTTGTGGCGAGGCCACCTTGTGACAAGGCTGCAGGTGCACGTACATTTGTCTTGAAATGTAATATGTATATATATATATATATATACACACATACATAATACTATATACCCTGATCAGATAGAAGAGAATATAACTTATTATATATCTTTCGAAGCTGTCATTGGACAAAGCTTAGACATGTCTATTTCTGGCCGCTGATCTACTCTCGTGCCACACACTTGAGGTTCTTATTCTTGCCTATCGCGAGTCGACAGATGCTTGCTTCGACAAGAGGGACTACAACAGTTCCCCAAGGCTTCCGAGGGCAGCCTCATCTCTGCCAGGACGCCTAATTGCACATATTTCGTTTGAGAGGCATATGCAGAAATTGTTCGGGTAATTCTGCTGTGTGTGATCAACTTTGCCGAGCCGCGACAACGACAACCAAGGATGTGTCTGCTTTGGCATGCTGCTCGTGCTGCGGGCGCATACATATTGCTGGACCAACCGCATTACAGGGGAGTGTACCTCTTCAAGAGCAAACGATGGCAACATATTTCGCAGGGGTCAAAGGTGCGATCCTCTGATACTCCGTCTCGTGTCTGTTCTTGAAATGTTTGCACTGCACGCATCCCATGCCTCCGTGCGGAGGTCTACAAGATCCACATAAAGATGGGGGCATTCGGCTCCAACTGGGAGAGGCCCACGTGCTTGTGGAGCAACCACAAGCAGTGGCTCGGGGGCTTGTGCAAGGACCTTTCGCTAGATGATGTGCATCGTATAGATGCTTTCCACGCTTCTCTGGCGAAACGGACAAGGGACGCTTGTCTTGCTAATGATTGTTGTGTTTTGCTGCCGGCCGGATGCTGCATCCGTGCATGCTGTCTGGCACGTATATGGCAAGGATGAAGAAAGTGGCCAGATGGGGCCCACTGGTAACCCCGATGCCTTGACGCAGTGCGAGACACTTGGTTTGTGTTTTGTTTGATGGGGGGAGGGGATTGGGCTCCTGGACTGAAATTGTGCTTGTATCTTGTCTGCACAAGCATGCAATGCTCTCCCAATCATGCACTCTTTTCTAGCTGACTCAGGATGTACACGGAGGGCTTTGCATCGGCTGTGATGGATGCCTGGTCGTGCGGCTGTGAAGGATCCCAGGCTCCTGGGAGACTTCTTAGTTTTGCTGTGATGTACGTATATATGGCCACATGCATGTGTCCAGAGTTTCAGGATCTCCCCATCCGTGGGCACTGCGAGACCTGTCATGCTATGACGGCCATGCCATCATGCTTTCTGAGCTCCATCAGGGATGATGTGGAGGACTTTTCATGGCAATGCACGCCCATGTGTTATCGGCTGCATTCTAGAAGCTGGAGGAGCGAAATGTTGCTTTGCTTTTCGGTGCCCCGATGGATGCATGGGACGATGTGACTTGGTCAGTCTGGCCACGCTTCGTCGTGATTCGTGTGTGCATGACATGAGAACAACTGTGCTATGGTGTCCAACCCCAGGCCAACATGTGTGATGTGATACATCACCTCCGTAATTCTCCGGACCTTCACCTTCCTGGATGCTGGCCGCAGGACTGGTAGCAGCGAGTGATGTGCATTTGAATTGCAAAACCTCGGCCGCCGATTGCTGTCCCACGCTTGGTGCCCTGTCCCATGTCTGTGGGCAAACCCCGACTGAGGAATCATGATATGTGTGAACATCTTGCACATTCTATCTTAAGAATTAGTTACCTAATAACTGCTAAAATGCGGCGACGAGGACGCTGGCGATGACGACGACGACTACTATATACAACAACAACTACTACTACTACTACTATACTGCTACTACTACTACTACTACTACTACTACTACTACTACTACTGCTACTACTACTACTACTACTACTACTACTATACTACTATACTACTATCACTATACTACTTCTACTTCTACTTCTACCTCTAGTTCTAACTTCTCTACTAGCTACTACTACTACTACTACTACTACTACTACTACTACTACTACTACTACTACTGCCACACTACTACTACTCCTGCTGCTGCTGATATACCACATCGCAGGAATTATTTGCAGGAACCATACCCCTATCGATCATGCTATGTGTGCACATGTTGCACATTTTACTGTATTGAATATTGAATACCAAAATTTACTTCACTATACGACTAGCATACGTGAATTCGTGTAGCTTTCCGTAGAATTCCATAAACTTGTTCTTGGAGTTTTGTTGTTGGGAACAAATGTCATATGCTTTAGTATTGACATCGAAACATATCCCAGCAACAACCACCTAACAACAACAATATGAGTCGCGAACCGAACTCAACATCAACCTATATACAAAACATCGTTTCGATGCTCAAAACAGGCTCGCGTAAATAAGCGTAAATTGGCGTAGATTTGCGTAAATTTCCATAAACTTGTTCCTGAAAATTGTTCCTGGGAACAAATTTACACATGCCAAAAAAAAAATCGAAATATATCCCAGCGACAACAACTTAACAACAACAATATGATTCGCGAACCGAACTCAACATCAACCTATATACAAAACATCATTTCGATGCTCAAAACAGGCTCGCGTAAATAAGCGTAAATTCGCGTAGATTTGCGTAAATTTCCATAAACTTGTTCCTGAAAAATGTTCCTGGGAACAAATTTTCATATGCCCAAAAAAACCATTCGAAACCTGTCCTGGCAATCGTCCGAACATAAATTCATCATTGTGTCCACTCCGAATTGCTATCTTTGCATCATCGCACAAACCTGAACACTAGGAAAAGTGGTGCTTGCTGTTGCGGCAAGCAAACTGCGACAGACCTCCACGGAAGAATCTGTCCATGATATGGGTTCCAACTTGTCAAAGGAACCAGGAAAAGGTTGCTTTCGAGGAACGAAATGTCTGAAAATACCTGCTTTTACATGGAGAGTCTAAACCATGCAAGAACAAAAAATCACTTCTGAATGGGTCTGGCAGTATCTGAAAATCAATCCCGTTATGCCTTGTCAGCCGGCGGCCCAAACTTGTCGCAAGAAAAAAAAATAATGTAAAATACCTACGAAGTCCCTCCATTTCGAGGACTACCAGAGCAATCATGTGGTTTTACGAGCCGACTTATTCCTGCGAATTCGGCTTTTCTATCCTCCGTGGGAAATTCTTTTTGTGATAGTCAGCTATTTACATGGTGAATTCTCCGTGATCAATCAGACAGGACGAATGGCAGGACGCTGCTGCATGACTACCAGAACAATCATGTGGCTTTACGACCCGACCTGCCAATACGGCTTCTCTATCCTCCGTGGGAAATTCTTTTTGTGATAGTCAGCTATTTACATGGTGAATTCTCCGTGATCAATCAGACAGGACGAATGGCAGGACGCTGCTGCATAACTACCAGAGCAATCATGTGGCTTTACGACCCGACCTGCCAATACGGCTTCTCTATCCTCCGTGGGAAATTCTTTTTGTGATAGTCAGCTATTTACATGGTGAATTCTCGGTGATCAATCAGACAGGACGAATAGCAGGACGCTGCTGCATCGTTTGGAAGGATTAATTGTGCGGGTCGTGAATATATTCAATGTAAATTACCTGCGAATTCCATGCGTGCAGCCCGTTTGGTGCTTTCCTATATACACACCCACACACACAGCCAAACCAGGGCAGGGGGGGCAGGGGCACGGAATGGTGTGGGTGAGGAACCAGGGGTGCTGGGGCTTGCAGGGGGGTTGGGGGGGGGAACCAGGGGTGGGGATTGGGATGGGTCAGTGCTGGGCATATACGTGGGACGGGCCTTTGCTTGCGGGCTGAGGGGCTTGGGGCTGCGGGGGATGGGGCTGGGACAAAACACACACGCGACACGATGACCTCAGTCGGGTTTTCCTTGCAGAGTGCAGAGTGATCATGCTTGCTGGCACGTTCGGTCCACCCCATGCATGCATTGAAGCACATCCAGACAATCTTGTCCATCATGAGACGAAATTTTGTTTTCTCGAGCTCTGTCGATCCTGAACCATGCCTCCCTCGAAGCGGAAAGAGCTGCAGTCAGATCCCACGGCCACTGGCCGGCAACGACACATATGTCTGTGTTTAACTAGGGTGCTGCATGGAGCATTTGAACATTATACATGTGGTGTACACCCAGGCGAAGGATGCGGCACATTTTGATGCTTTGGCATTGAAAGCTTTAACCAGCTTGCAGCCGGAGATCCGCAAGAGTGTCGAAGCGAAACTGTGCCGCGGCTTAGTCGTTGATATGTGCATGCAGACGATCTCTAAACATTATACTTAGAGATAAACTGCTGCAGGCGAGCCCTGCAGGGCCTTCCGAGCCAAGCTGCTCCCGCAGTGCCGGCCCAACCTGTTGAAACGACCGCTGTGCCTGACCCAGCCTCCGCTGCAGTGTTTGCCGAAGCACCTGTTAACCCGAGACCTGCTAGCCCAGCCTCCGCTGCAGTGTCTGCCGAAGCACCTGTCCCGACACCTGCTAGTCCGGCCCCCGCCGCAGTGTTTGCCGGAGCACCTCTCCCACCGGCGAAGCCAGCCTCTGCCGCCGCAGTGTCTGCCGAAGCACCTCTCCCGACACCTGCTAGTCCGGCCCCCGCCGCAGTGTCTGCCGGAGCACCTCTCCCACCGGCGAGGCCAGCCTCTGCCGCCGCAGAGTCTGCCGAAGCACCTGTCCCGACAGCTGCTAGCCCAGCCTCCGCAGTGTCTGCCGAAGCACCTCTCCCGACACTTGCTAGCTCCGCTGCAGTGTCTGCCAAAGCACCTGTCCCGGCACCTGCTGGTGTCCCTACGGTGCCTGCTGTACGTGCTTCAGGTGAAGCCACCGCCGCAGTTTTCCCTTGGCCTTGTAACTACGTGGCTGCAGCTGCAGCCAGCAGCCCAGCCTCCGCTGCAGTGTTTGCCACAGCACCTGTCCCTGTTGTTGAAGCACCTGTCCCGACACCTGCTAGCCTAGCCGCTGCAGTGTCTGCTTCAGCACCTGTCCCGACACCTGCTAGCCCAGCCTCTGCCGCAGTGTCTGCCGGAGCACTTCTCCCGACAGTGTCTGCCGAAGCACCTGTCCCGACACCTGCTAGTCCGGCCCCCGCCGCAGTGTCTGCCGGAGCACCTCTCCCGACACCGGCGAGGCCAGCCTCTGCCGCCGCAGTGTGTGGCGAAGCACCTGTCCCGACACCTGCTGCTAGTCCGGCCCCCGCCACAGTGTCTGCCGGAGCACCTCTCCCGACACCGGCGAGGCCAGCCTCTGCCGCCGCAGTGTCTGCCGAAACACCTCTCCCGACACCTGCTAGCCTAGCCTCCGCCGCAGTGTCTGCCGGCCGCCCGGCCTCCACCGCAGTGTCTGCCAAAGCACCTCCCCCGACACTGGCTAGGCCGGCCTCCGCCGCAGCACCTGCCGAAGCACCTGTCCCGACACTGGCTAGCCCAGCCTCCGCCGCAGTGTCTGCCGAAGCACCTGTTCCGCGACCCCTGATGCTTGCCGTCCCTCACACCACTTTCTTTGCGGCTGCAGCCGAGGCCGTGCCCACGCAGCCTGCAGTCGACAGGCCTAGCCTGAAACGCCGACCGCCGATCGACCCGGATGCCTTACCTGTCCTGACACCAGAGCACAAAGCAAAGTATGCCAACTATTGGACGTCTTACTTCAAGAAGCAGAAATCGGAGTCCGAACTGTCGATGCCAAGCACCCCGCCGACAACGTCGCCGACAACGCCGGCTTCTACCGTGGATTCGAATGACATGCTGGAGAGCCTGATGCAGAAAGCCCGACACGACAGTGCTTTTCTGTCGAGGCTGTTGTCCTTGGCAGGCCTGGACTCCCCCAGTGCTTCCGTTGCTCCACCACTGAGCACATCTTCCGCTCCTGCCAGCCTCGATCCTGTGCCCAGTCAAGTGCCGCCGCAGCCTGCTCCTGCCGTTGCTGCTGCAGTCCCCACGGTGCCCAATCCAGCTTTGACAGTGCCTCCTAAGGCTGATCCTGCCGTTGCTCCCGCAATCGCCACGGTGCCGAGTTCAGCTTTGACGATGCCTAGTCAGGCTGCTCCTGTCGCAATCCCTGCTGTGCCAAATCCACCATTGGCAGTGCCTCAGGCTGCTCCTGCAGCTCCCGCAATGCCCGTGGTGACAGTGCCCGAGGCTGCTCCTGCCAGTGCTATGCAGACCCTGGAAGTAGCTGTGCAGCAGGAAGATTTCAAGTGCACGAGCAAGACGCATCCTGCTGCTTGGGCAAAGATGAATCGCTTCGTGGCGAGAAACGAAGTGTGCAAGGAGCTTGGCAAAGCCTGGCAGAGCCTTGGCATGATTGATTTTACACACGCAAACCGTTGGAAAGTCCTGTGCAGTTTTGTTCTCAAGTGTCATATTTTGTTTTGTTGCTGGCTCCCTGAGGGCGGGTGGTGACACGCGACTGTCGATGTTCCAGAAATGGGTCGCCGTCAACGGAAGGGGCTTGGACCTCGAAGCAGCCGTGCAGATGAAGGTCATTCGAGAAACGGAGGTGCATTTCACTTGCAAAGAAACATGTTGCATGTTAGGAAATATGGGGCATTGGATTGTATGCTTCCGATCAGGAGGTGGATCAAGGAGTCTACGTCAGCTGGTCGGGTGTGCTGGCCCACTTCGAGCAGGACATCAACAAGAGCCTCGCCTTCGCCGCAAGGCGCCGGGCCGAACACAAGGGCACCAAGCGAGATCGCAATGACCCCACAGTGGAGAAATTCCTCTTGTGGAACGATGCGACTGTGACGGAGCGCCGCAAGACAATCGCCGTTGGATTGCATATAGGTGTGATAAGCAAAGACAACATTGTCTTGTTTCGCGATTCATAGATCATGTGTGCTTGCCAAGAGCTGAGGACGAGGTGTGTCTCGAGGTAGGCTGTAAGGTTGCCGATGTGGAGCAGCTCCTCTCGTCAATGGACTCGGACCCCTTGTTCTACAAGAGGAATGCACTGCCGGAGCGAGGAGCTCCGGACTCGACGGTCACGGAGGAGCCGTCGGAGCCGAGTCAGGGCAGTGGAACGACCAAGCCGAATAAAGCCAACCCGAAGGCCAACCAGGGCAATAAGCCAAAGCCCAAGGCGAAGGCCAAAGCCAAGTTTCAGAAGGACCGCGGCCATCGTTCATCTGTTGCTGTTTTCGTGTCTCCTGTGCCCAGTTACGTGCCCCGAATTCGGCTCGTTGCACAATGCAGGAGATGTACACCGAGCTGCCGGCCGATTGCTGTGCTGATGATGTCCAGGAGTTTGTCACGAGCTGGATGGCAGCTGTGAGTGACGCACAGGGCCAGGCTGCGATCCTGTGTTCCGAGTTTCTCGACATGGGAGCTCCGCCAAAACTTTTTTTCGCGAAAGTTTGAAAGTTTTTGTGCTAGTCTACTTGCCTCCTATATACTACTATTATTACTGCTATACTGCTAATGGTACTGCTATACTGCTACTGCTATTGCTGCTACTACTACTACTACTACTACTACTACTACTACTACTGCTACAACACTACTACTATACTACTCCTGTATACTGCTATACTACGACTATAGTACTCTGCATGCAGAGAGGGTTGAAAACATCCGAGGCTTCAGGACTTGGAGAGCCAGGAAAAGCTCATGGGCTTGATCGATTCGGTGAAGTTGCAATTGGCCGATCTCCGCAAGGAAATGGGTGCCATCAACGTGGGATCCGAGGATGCATTGACTTTGGTGGCGGCCGTGTGCGACAAGGCCAAGCCGCTCGTGAACTTGTACAAGAAACACACACGTACCGCACGCTCCCTGTGCCTAGGCTGTGCATTATGCTGATTGCAAGGCCTACATAATTAGGGTTTAGTTTTTCAGATTTGCGAGCTGGTGTTTGAGTGACTTTTCGTGTGTTGTTGCATGATGCCTTTAATTTGGTGTTGTACATGTGTCGCTCGATCTGAGGATCACCGCAGAGAAACAGCAAACCATGCCGGCCAAGAAGAAGAGCAAGACCGACCTCAAGAATGAGGAAGGGAATGAGTGATTCTAGGCATCTGTAGGCCCAAGCCTCGCGATTCCAAAGGCTCCGTGGGAACCTGCTAGATATGTACCCGTGTACACTATATAGGGGCAGTATATACCCATAATATGCATGCAGCAACGGCTCTGCATGGATGAACATGGAGCCCTGGGATCAGGGGCACGCAGCTTGTCTTTGATTTGAGTTTCATGCTGCACGCGGGATTCTTCCATGTGTGGTCGAAGAAAGTCCGGATGGCATTGCAGAGTCACATGTCCCAGATGTGCGAGTGCATGCACAATGCAGCGGAATTCTGGTTGCATGTGTTTCTTCTGCAGACATGCATGTAGGGCTTCGATTTCGGTTTGTGTGGAACCCCATGCAACCCATGTAGACCGACGCCCGTGGAGTTTACAACACCTGCCAAGAAAGTCTAACGAATCAATAGCCGTTAACCCGTGCAGCTCAAACCCGACCAAGTATTCGTTAGTCAACCCTGCTACATGTGTGTGACAACTGCTGTGCAAGTGCTTGGTGGGCATGGCTGGTCATTCCCGTCTGACAATGATCAGTGCACCATCTATGTGCATATGGATCCCCGTCGTGTGCGGTCATGCTGAAGAGAGCATCGGCATTGGCCAAAAAATCGCGGCAGAACCTTGCTGTGGGGAATGGCCGAACTCCTGGCGGCCTGAATCTGCGAGAGTCGCCGTTGATGCGGTGGGCCGCCGCGAGAGTGGGGACTGGAGCACCAGCCTCGTATTTCCGGGAGATTGCTCGAGCTGCTTCAGACGAAATCGATGCCAACAAGGGCCAACTCAGTGCTAGTCACGTGGCCTTGCATGATAGTTTCTCGTGTCCCTGTTTGGAATTCATTCCCGAGTACTCTTTGAACCCAGGTTCTCGGTGGGCTTCTCGCTCGTGCAAGAACAAGAATCATGCTGAAAATTTGGTTCACAATGCCATGCGGCGATCGGATGGGGTGCACGGTTCAGCATTATGCACTATTCATGCCGGCATGTGTGATAGTCGCCTTGGCTCATGCATATCATGCTGTGATCTCACCGAGGTTCCTGTGAAATGCACGATCACCCACGTGGACTTGCCCATATCACTACTGCGGCCACAAAAAAGGCTTCGGGAGGACGTCGGCAATGACACTGCCGACGCTGAGAATGCGAATCGTGGCCGTGGCCGGGGCCGTGGCCGTGGACGCTGTCGTCGACTGGGCCGTGGCCGTGCCAAGAAGAAGAAGGGGCATGTTTTGAGAACAATGGTTTACAAAAAATGGCCAGTTTTCCTGCCACACCACATGGCGCATGCTCTGATGAAGGGAGGAGCGGCCCCGAAAATGATGCCCCATGTTTGCAAATCATGTGATGTTGCAATGCCTTGCATGTTGTTGCCATTAGTACGAGTGCCCTGATTTTAGGCAGAACGGCATGAATTGGGTGCAGTTCTGGAAGCATGCTTCATGCGAAATGTGGGGGCGGTCACTCAGCAGCATTTCATTGTGCAAGCATTGCATGAGAAAGGAAACGTGTTTTGCACACGTCCCGTGTATGCAGGTCCCACCCTGTGCAAGCCTTCACGGAGGACCAGAAGGCCAAAGCTCACGCGATCGCTGTGCATGGGGACGAGGGGCAGGGAAAGAAACAACGCTCCGTCCTCGTGCTCAGCTGGAGCTGTCTGGGCATTCGTGGAAATAATGTCCTCCATTACAAGCTACCTTTTGCAGATGCTTGGTTGAATTTACATGTGCATGCTTGATACAGCACTGCTGAAGACTTGTGCATGACCTCTCGAAAAGCATAGCTAGGTGATTCGGTCTGCCCACTTTGCATACGACAATAACGGCAAGAACCTCACGCTGGAGAGCCTCCAGAGAGCTTTTGCGAATTCTCTTCGTAAATGCAGCGATCCGGCAGCGACTTCGTTGCCAAACGGCACAACACTTCAGTACTGCTGCGGCCGAGGAGATTGGAAATGGAAGGCGGAGTGGCTGCAGGAACTTCATGATTATACCAACCTCAGAACGAACCCTACCACGGGACGAACCTTTTGCAGGCGCTGTCGCTGCACGAGCGATGTGGAGTGCAGGCACTGGCTGGATGCGAAAAACTTGAGCTGGTACGAACCAGCACTTGTGCAACAGCATCTGGATGCTTCGATGCCGAGCACGCTTCCTCTCCGAAGCATTCCAGGCTACCATGCCGACATGGAGCAGGCCGATACGCTCCACAATCTGTGGCTGGGGCCGGCGAAAGACACATTGGGATCCGTCTTGATGGACACAGTGGAATTCCACCCCGAATTTCGCGACCTCCCCTGGGAAGAGGGGCTGCAAGCCTTATGCTCGCGAATGCACGATTGGTTTTCAGAGAATAACTTGGATCGTTCATGCATAGACGAACTCAGCCACTCGGATTTGTTATGTTTTTTTGGAATATACAGATCAACGCATTGCAGTTAACTGTTGGCCGCCCCTGTGCCCAAAAGGCTTGCAGAAGCTCTCAGTGGATGCCCTGCGATACGACTTTCCGCTGGGTTTTTCAAAAGGCTGGAGCAACCGGGTTGGACTGGCTTTCGCTGCCGCCTTTCTTCAGGAGCTTAGATTGCAATATATATCAAGAACAATTCCAGGTCTTGACTGAAAGCTTCAAAACCAGTGGACCCATGCAGCTGAGGATACACAGGTGGAAGAGCTTAAAGTACCTGCGACGTGTGCCTGGGCCGTGACGCAAGTGGGCATCACGATGGACAAAGCAGGGCTCTTTTTCAACGAGACCGAAGCATCACAGATGGTTGAGTGTGGCCTTTGCTATGTACGTGCCCACATTTTTCTGGCGAGAGCAGCCCTGCTAAGTGCCAGGGCAAGGTACAAAGTGCGGCCAAGGCTCCATTCATTTCTATGCGAAGTCATCCTCAAAATACACGGCGGCAGCCGCCTTAATCCTTTGCTGACCTCTTGTTGGAGCGACGAGAGCTGGATCGGCAAAGTTTGCGCGATAGGGAAATCCCAGGCAGTTCACCCTAGTACACTCGGCCTCAGACTACTGCAGAGGCTCGAGATGCAGCTGAATGCACACTTAGCCCGGGAGTGAAAAAAGAGTGGATCCCATTGCAATGCATTGCAGTTCCGAGGAGATGTTTGCAAATGCTCCATTCCTCCATTCCTTTCTTCTCTCCTCGATCGGTCTCCTTCCCAGGAAAACACAAAAACTTATACTGCTCCTGTACGTATTATATTCTTCTCTCGTCGATCGGTCTCCTTCTCACGTGCATTCGATCTCATATATATATATATATATATATATATATATATACAGAAAATATTTGATACATGCATGCCTAACCCTATAAGTTATAACCATATATACCCCTAAACCCTAAACCTAAGCAGAGAGAGAGAGGGAACGACCGATTTTGGCTCGATTGCATGTGCTGCTGGATTTCTCCATGGCCGGTTGTCACCAGTTATATATGGCAGGATCCAATTTTATGTGTCGATGCTTAAAGATTCCATGGCCTTATGTCTGTTTGGCTCGCCCCCCAGATTATATATCTTTGGCAGACGCAGTTTAAGGCCGTCATGTATACATTGGGATCATGGCATGCCTGTCGTTGGTAGCGGAGCCCACACGGTTAACAACCTTTTACCATGTTTAAGGACTAGGTTTTGATCGTTTGGTTTTGCGAGATCACCCATGTCAAAGCCGTTACGGCTGTCTTTCTGAAGTGACCCCAAGAAACAGTTCCCGGGAACAATTGACGTCATTTTAGAAAACTAGTTGGCCTTGTTCCCGGCAAAAATTGTTCCCAGGCGCAAATTCCAACCGGGAACTGTCCTCCAGGTTTGGTCCTCACTGCAATCTCAGCTGTGCCAGCTCCCACGGGCCCTCACTCTGGTCCTGGGTATCGATGCTAACGCTGATCTTCTATGGGCCGATGACGACCATGCATATATAGGAGATGCTCTTGGTAGTGGCGAGGAAGGAGCGGGCGAGCAGGGCCTTTTCGATACCATTCAGCGTTTTGGTCTCCTAGCCCCTGCCTCCTTCGACCTTCAAGACGGCCCGGGCTGGTCCTGGGAGCATACTGGTGGCACCCGCAAGCGTCTGGATCACGTCCTGCTCCAGGCTGGCCCCTGGTCCTGCCGTCGCACCCGACAGCTACCTGAGTTGGACATTCTCAACGGTCGTCGGGATCATATGCCTCTTCTGGTCGAGTGCGACCTCCGGGGCCAGGCCACCCGGCTCAAGGCGCCGGCCCCACCCCGCGCCACTGTGCACCAGGCACGAGCCATCGCTGCCGATCTCTGGGGAGCTCTGCCGTCCACTCTCAGGCACATTGACAGCGTGGGTGCCGAAGTGCAGGCTCTTAAAACCCAGCAGCTTCGGGCCCTTCCTCGCCCTCCACGCCGCCCCATCCGCCAGCCTTACATCACAACGGCCTCTGTCACCGCACTCGATCGAGTTCGGCAGGCGCGAGAACAGCTCCCCCGGCTGCGAACCAATTTAGAGTGGCAGCAGCGCCGTTTTCTCTTGCAAGTCTGGCGACTGGGTTGCACCCACCGACGACCCGACGCGGCACCCTTGCGCCCTGATCCGACTGGCCTGCAGCATGCCCGCCTTCTTCTCCAGGCTTGTAATTTACATGTACGGGGTCTTCAGCAGAAGGCCCACTATCTAGCGAGGTCCGACAAGTTGGCTCATTTCCGCAAACTCACTCTGGAGGCGACCAAACACTGGGAAGCCACCGGAGTCCCTTTGGAATCCATCCGGCATCTCCGCTGGCCTCACGCAAGGCACACGAGCGTCGGTCTGTTCACGCCGCCGGTGGATTCGACATTGATAGCGAGCTGGAGGCCCAGTTCCGAGACCAGGAGGGGGCCAGTCTAGTCAGCCCAGCGCAGCTCTCCAGCGCCGCTGAGCGATGGATGCATGGACCTCGCCTCCCGTGTGCCGAGGCGGTCCCCACCCTCTTGCAGATGGAACAAATGTGTGTCCGACAGGCGGCCGCAAAGGCCCCAGGTCCAGACGGTCTGAGGAATGAGCTGTGGCGGACGCAGGGAGCCTCAGCAGGGCAGTGGCTCTGGCCCCTGTGCGTGCGCATCGCTCTCCAAGGGAGGGAGCCTTTTGATTTTAAGGCGGCCATTGTATGCGCCCTCTACAAGAAGGGCCCAGCTTCTCTTCCTGCTAATTACCGCTCTATCGCGCTACTGAACGGTATTGCAAAGCTATGGCATTCGCACCTGCGCTCCACTGTGGGAGGCCACGTCCTGTCGCGGTACGAGCCTATGCAGCTTGGGGGCCGCAGGGGTGTCCACACAGGATTTGCGCTGGCCGCCTTCCGTTGTGCCTGGGACCTTTCCATCTCGGCTGGCCGATGTGTTGCCGTGGTCTTTGTCGATATTCAGGCCGCGTACTATGAGGCAAGCCGGGATCTCCTCTTTTCTTTGAAGGCTTCCCTGATGACGCTGCCCTGCCAGAGCACCACCACCTTGCTGGGCTGGTTCTCAGTCTTCAACAGCAAGGGGCCCTTGCTGCCTTGGGCGTTGCGGAGGACGTTGTTGCACTCCTTCGCGACTGTGTAGCCCTCTCCCGCTGGTCACTCTCTGGCTCTTCCAACATTTTCCTTGCGTCACGGGGGTCTCGTCCAGGTGACGGCCTCGCTGACATCCTTTTTGGAGCCCTTTTCGCTGTTGGCCTTCAGCATATCCAGCGCGCTGCCACCCGTCAGGGTATTGTACACACTAGCGCCGGCGCTGAAGTTGGCCTCTCCCCAGGGATCAAGCCCATCGGTTGGGCTGACGACCTTGCGGTTATGGCTGATTTTGACCGACCAGCTGATCTTCTTGCGCAACTGCCTGCGCTGGTCGGCATTATCCTTGACACTCTCAGACTCCTCCGATTTCGTGTTAATCTGGGTGCGGGTAAAACTGAGGCCCTTGTTGACATCCGGGGGGAGGGTGCTCGCGCGGCCCGCGGAGCTCTTCTCACTGGCGACGCCATGTTGAAGATCTCTGATTCTGACAGCATCAAGTTGTGTCCCGAGTACAAGTATCTGGGTGTGGCAGCAATTGTTTGCCCTGGGAACTCAAACGGGCCTGGGTCGCGGGACGAGTCCTGCCCTCAGCGTACTCCTCCCTTGCTCTGTCTCTGGCTGACTCCGGCCGTGCTACGGCCCCTCTTGCGGGCCTTTTTGAACGCACGGCCAGGATCCTGTTGTCCTCATGGCAGGTTGGGCACAAGCTCACCACCCCACTGCTTCGGCTCCTCGCTGACATAACCCCTCCTGACCTGGCTACCACCATCAGTCAGTGTCGCCTGTGCGTCCAGCTTTTCTGCAAGGCACCCACGGCAGTGCGTGACATCGTCGACGCGGCGTGGAATAGGGCCCTCCCTTGGTGCCAGGCCCTCGTCGCGGCATGTATGAGGGTTGGCGTTGCGCTTGAGGTTTGGGATCCTACTTCCCCCCCCGCCGTCACAGCTTTGTTCGTCCAAGACCACAGCCGTGCTCTTCTTCGTGCCTGCAAGGCACTCAGCAAGTTCGGTCATCGGTACATAGCCTGTGCTCAGCTTTGGGAAGACCTCTCTACCCGCAGGGTCACCCAAATCTTAGGTCTTAGGTCCCCCCCAGGCCCATCGATGCCCTGTGTGCAGCATCATCTTCCCGAGCCTGCACGCGGTCCGAGCCCACCTGCATCGCAAACATGGTGTGCTGTCCGACGTGACGGCATACATGGCCGGCTCTGTCTGCCTCTGGTGCATGCAGGACTTCCACTCTTCTGACCGGTTGAAATACCATCTGCAATCCCACCGGGCCTGCTTGCACGGACTGCGGGTGACGGTGGGGCCTGTCTACCAATATGGGTCGGGCACTAAACGCAAGGGTAGAACGGCCCACAGGGGTGTTCCCCCACAACGCCTATGTGGGCCCTGCAATGCCACGCCAGCACAGCGCCGTGCCGCGGATTTGGGTCTGCCTGCTGATGAGGCGGAGCTGCAACAGGAGTGGGATGCTGTGCAGCGCTCACCGGCCCTCTCCGACCTCGTCCCCGGCAACTTGCAACGGGCCGCTGCGGGGTCCTCCCTCGCTGCTCCAGCCCTTGCCGAACTTGGGCTTCCCCTCGCTACGGCCCCAGTCTCGGAGCCCTCCCTCTCCTGCATCGCCCCACCTCTTTCATCTGTAAGCCCTCAGCCTCCTTGGTTCTCATTCGTTGATGGGGCTGCCTCAGGCCAGGATTGGGCTCTGCCTACGCCCTGGTGGCCCGGGCTTCTTGCCAAGGGTGGGGTCTTTCGTTTTCCCCCATCGTGGCATTGCTTCTGGCCCTTGTGGTCGGCCTTGGAGCTCCTTGCTCCTTGGGAGTTCCGGGCCTTCCGGTCGCTAGGCGTCCTCCGCCGCGCCTCGTCCTCCGGGCTTGGTGCTCCTGTGTCTCTCTGCGATGCGACTTCCGGCAGCTGGTCCTTATTGGGGATTGCTGCCGCCTTGATCTCCTTCCGTATGACCTGTAAGGTCGTTTTACGGATGGGCGCCCTTTGGATTCCTGGGCGCCCCAGTCAACAGGGCCTTGTCCTCTTGCGGCGTTTGCTTCCTTCCGCAGTCTTCCTGGACTTCTGGTCTCCTGCTGGTCCTGTGTTTCTGGCTGCGAGCTCTGCTTCCCTGGCCTCGTCTGCTCGCGCCGTCATTGCCGGTTCTGCTCTCTCGGCCCCGTCCTCGCTCTCCGTGCGGGCTTTCTGGGCCTATCCGGCGGCCTGAGGCCTTTCGTTTTTGTACAGGCTCCCGTTTTCTCTAGTTTCTGGCCGCAGTGCTACAGCAGCACTGCTTTTCGGCCCATGCATGACGTGGATAGCACAGGACTTTCCTCTGGCGCGTGAGTGAGTGAGTGAGTTTAGGGTCTAGGGTTGAAGGTTTAAGGTACTACTGCTACTCCCACTGCTGCTGCTGCGACGGCGACGACTACTTCTGCCAGTGCTAGCAGTACTACCAGCACTACTGCGCCTCCTCCTCCTACTACTCCTGCTGCTGCAACTACTACTTGTACTACCACGACCACAACGACGACGACTAAAACTGACAAGAACAACAGCAACAACGAGGACAACAAGAACAAAGCACCTCTTCAAGAACTGCTACTACCATTTTGCGCTTGCCTCTTGTACGGCTTTTGCCGTGCTGACTCGTTGCTTGTCTTGTTACTTTCAACTACCCCCTGCTTGATGGCATGCTGCAATGCCAGTATCACCGTATGACAATGACTGCCGCCACCCACTGGAAGCTCCAGGCTCCGATCCCTAGACACTAATAATAATTAGTCAAACCCCTAAGCCTTGAAGGTATATTCCTTAATTAAGGGATATTGGAGCCTGTGGGTACGACCTCTTGGCGAACTTGACTAGCCATCGATTGGGATAGCTTTTATTTTCCCTTATTGTTTAATGTAGAGCCCTAGTCATAAATGGAGCTTATGAAATCGACCCCCAGTTGAGTATCTCGAGGCTTCTATCTGCTCAAAATCCCAAAGGCGCTGAACCCTGAAACCCCTATAGTTTCCCGGTAGATCCCTTTACAAGGGCCCTTCAAGGAACCAGTAAACATCCTCAGACCCCTTTACTTGAGTATCTCCAGGCTTCTAACTCCCCTAAACCCTAAACCATCCTTTATAGGATCCTGTATAAAGGAACCTTTACTGGATCCTTTTAAAGCAACCCTAAACCCTCGAGTATCTCGAGGCTTCTATTTGCTGGTCTCAGATTGGCGCCAGCTGAAGCCTTGCATGGACATCTTTGCAGAGGCTTGTCCTAGAGGGTACACACAGGGCTTGGGGCAGGTTCCTAAAGCCTATTGGAGTCTCTGGGTAGGGATGCTTGCTTGCTCGCGGAGTCTTGGAGTTTCTGTTCTCAAGCCCTATAAGCTTGAGGGGTCTTTGCCTATGTGGACTTCTAGCACATGATCGTCTCCTTTTTTTTTCTGAGTCCTTCGGGTCCCTACTACCCCAAATCCTAAAGCCTAAACCGTAGGGTGAGGATCATCTCCTTGTGGTTTTTTTTCGGTTTCCGCCCGGGGAAGTTTTCATGCTCAGTAAGCCTACTCCTTTGCGCCAGGTACAGCGGGCCCAACCACCCTAAACCCAACCCAAAACCAAGAAACTTCAAAGCCTAAACCCTAAACCGAAACCTAAACCCTACAAAGCCTAGGCCATAAATAAACCATCGAGCTCCCAAACCCAGAACCCTAAAGGCGCTCAACTTCCACCACACCCTAAACCCCAAACCCTGAACACTAAACCTCATAAATGTTTTTTGTGACGTTCAGCCCGTGCGTGTCTTTGGAGTTCACTCCGGCTGTTTGTAAAAGGTGGGGAATTAGTTACGTGTTACGTGTACTTACTATAACGCCTTATTGTGTAACTGAGGCTAAGTTTCTTAACAAACACTGGTGCCAAACATCACAACGCTTCAAGCTCCAGACCTAAAAAGTCTAAACTCTGGTGGTCGGGGTTGCTTGCTGCGGAATTTAACTTGTTCCACCGTTCCAGTCTGAGAGCCAACGGGTTTATTCATGCATGTTTAGGGTTTAGGGGTTAGGGTTTAGGGTTTAGGGTTGCATGTTCCAGGCAGACGTCCCACGACCGGCCGCGGTGATCCTTCTTTGCGTGGCTCGGCTCCAGAGATCTCTTTGTTTAGTGGTTTGGGATGTTCGGCGGCAGAGCTCTCTTTGAATAGGGGGTTTGGGATAGAGTTTTTTATTTTGTTTTTGTCAAGGGCTTTCAGCGTTTTCCTGTGATATTAGGGTCTTGCAGCATTTTGGGCCTCGGGTTGATAGACGCCGATCGGCAAGCCGCCTTCTTAAGGGGACACCTGAATCTTGGGATGTATTACAGGGTTCAGGGTTCGCCTACTGCCCCAGCCCAATCTTCCAGGACATTGCCACGGGCAAGAATGCTGGCGATCATGGTCTGATCAACCCATTTGTTTGAGACTCCAAAACCCCTTAATTAAACCCTAAACCCTAAACCCTAAACCCTAAACCCTAAACCCTAAACCCTAAACCCTAAACCCTAAACCCTAAACCCTAAACCCTAAACCCTAAACCCTAAACCCTAAACCGTAACGGGATTCTTGATATGATCTAAGGTATATTCCTTGTGTCACGCCTGCCCGGTAAGTCCCCACACCCAGCGAAGAGTCGTACGCGATTCTTTCTTCGTCTCCACGGGCTATATGAATCTAAATCTAAGGTACCATAAAATAGGGATCCTTTAAAGGGGACTCCAGAAAGTTGGAATATGGTTTCAGGGTAGGATACCCTATAATTTACCATAAAGGGTTTAGGACAATCATATTCCAACTTTCTGGCTTTTACCTTAAGGGACCCGAAAAACTAAACCCAAAACCCTAAACCCACGGTTTCTTCCGATCGGCGCATCAGAGGGGAGGATCTCCCCAACTTTGCTTTGTGGCCGCAATGGATCGTTCTACTCGCCAGCCGCTTCGACGTCACCAACTACAAGTACTGTAGGGGCCTTCAAAATTACCTACAGCATTTCGGGTGTTCTTTTTTATATTTATAGTAGAACGGGCCCCAAAATCTTATTCTAACTATTAAGGCCTCCATACTACAGTGCTCCTGACTGGTCTACAGCGGCGTATATAAGAACAACGTGAGACCCTAAACCCTAAACCCTAAACCCCAAACCCTAAACCCTAAACCCTGAACCCTAAACCCTAAACCCCAAACCCCGAAGCCAGGGGAGGCCCCAAGTCTCGGCGTCGCCCTAAAACGCCCCAAATACGAAGCCCCAAGCCTGGTTGCTTAAACCCTCATCAGCTTTAGATCCTAAGCCTTGGAAGGCCCCCTCACCCTGTAATTAATAGTGACTATAAGGATTATATTAGGGTCCTATTATATTCCTATTATACCACTATTACAGGGTGGGGGGTCCTTCTAACCTAAGCCCTTATAATCCCTAAGCCCTGCGCCCTAAATTCGTAGAATCCTTAAACTGGACCTTAAGCACTCCACCCTAAACCCTCAACCCTCAGAATCCTTACTTGGAGGGTCGGGGGACTTAGTAAGTAGGTAGTAAGTAGACTTATTAGTACCCTAAACGGGACTCTAATGGCGGTTATGGTACCTACAAGTCCCTAAAATACCCAGCTACTAAGTCCCCCGACCCTCCAAGTAAGCCCTTGCGCCGCCCTCGAGAGCAACTCGTGGAACCCTAAACCCTAAACCCTCAGCCCTGATCCGGCCGCCCCCAGGAGCAGGCAAAGATTTATGCCAAGGCGACAGCCTGGAATGACTCAAGGCACTGGGCTTAGAGTTATAGGGTTATGGGCAGGTTTAGGGCTTAGAGTTATAGGGTTATAGGCAGGTTTAGGGCTTAGAGTTTAGGGTTAAGGGTAGAGTTATAGGCAGGTTTTGGGTTAGAGGGTTTAGGGGTCAAAGCACGCAGGCTTTAGGGCTATGGGGTTTAGGAAGTTACTGCAGTGAGGCTTTAGGGTTACAGGGTTTACGGTTATAGGGTCATAGGGTTTAGGGTTGTGGGGTTACAGGGTTTGGGGTGTTTTTGGGGTTCAGGGTTTAGGGTCTAGAGTTCAGGGTTTAGGGTTCAGGGTTTTAATGCGTAGATGCGCGAATCTGATTAACCAACGACAAACACCGGGTTTTATAGCCCGTGCCGATCCATGCTGAGGCCCTGGTCGGAAGCATGGTTTCTCAATCAGGTTTCTGCAGCACAGCAGAAAATCTAATGTAGGTCGAGGCTAGCTCACGTTCCTGTACTAATTAATTTGTGTCGTTTTGGTCTTGGGGCTTTGCAGAACCCCTAATAACTTAAACTACAGCTGAATCTAAAATCTACAGTAGAAGCCCAAAAGTTGGAAACCCCATAGCCTCAATAATCCTTAACAGTAACGTGTAGGGAATCCCGGCACTATGTGACCTTAATCCGGTTTCCAGCTTTATGAGGTTCAGTAGAAGCCAGAAAGCTGGAATATCATTATCGTAACCCGTTTAAGGTAAATTATAGGGGATCCTGCCATTATTCCATATTCCAACTCTCTGGAGTTCCCTTTTTACTGTAGGGAACTTGAGGCCGATCCCTTGCCGCTGGAGTCTCTTAACGACGGCGGACATGGGCCCCACATACTCACGTATGTATTAGTGTATGTATATATATATATATATATATAAATATGTATATACGTTGTCTGATAGATACAGACATGCGATGAATATATACACACACATATATATATATATATATATATATATGTGTATATTTAGATAGATACAGACACACAAGCGCACATGTCTATCTACATTATATGCTAGTTCATGAGGCAGCTGCTATTGCAAGAGGTGTTTTGCCCAATCCTTAATAAATCCTACACCCGAAGCCATGAAACTTGAAGCCTAAGGGCTCCCCAACACCTAGGGGAACCCCAAAGCCCGAAGTCCTAAACCCCAAACTGAAACCTAAATGAGGCTAGAAGCCTCAAACTTCCAAAACCCTGACCTCTAGAAGTCTAACAGGCAAACCGCAAAACCCTCAAAGCCTCAATCCATAAACCCACAACATACAACACTATCATTCCCTATGAGGCCAGTTTATGAAACTTTTCAAAGCCCTTATGAAAAGGCCCTTTGGAAAAGAATCGGCTAAAGGCTTAAGGCTGCGATATTCTGGAATCCTAAACCCTTGGAAGGAATAGTGAAAAGTAAAGCGCTATTCTGACTATTCAAGCAAAGCCGAACGCGACATGGGGTTTAGTAAGCCCAAAGCCCCAACCCCCCACCCCCCCGCCCCCTACAGCTAACAGGAGCCTTTTTTAAGGGAACCCTCAACACAGACCCAGAAGGTGCTCGGGTTACAGAGACGGATTTTTGCCCGTCTTCTAATGTGGGGCCATTTCGGGCTTTAGAGGTTCAGGGTTTAGGGGTTTTGGGGTTTTAGGGTTGTAGCTTTTTGGGTTTAGGGTTTAGAGTTTTAGGGTTTAAGTTTAGGCTTTTTGGGTCCAGGGTTTTAATTAGGGTTTACGGTTCAGGGTTTAGGTTTGCAACAGTTGAACCCCAAAGCTATCCAACACCTGAGCCTCAAAACCTGCTCCTCGAGAAGTTTGCGAGGCCAAAAATGCCATTTCCTGTGTACATGCTCAAGACCGAGGAGCAAATCTTCAAGGTTCATGGGTCGTTATAAGTAGGGGCTTTAAGGGTCCCTTTAAAGGGCTTCACAGGGGTTTAGGGTTTAGGGATCAGGGTAGTTATAAGTGGCGTTATAAGTCCCCAACAAGGGTTATGAACCTACAAGAAAGCTTGTTTCTGAAAAAATATTCCTTAACAATCATGCCTAGGATCCCTCTATGAGTTAGCTACACAGGGGCCCTCAACAACTAGAATAGGGTGTTTGTTGGAGGTTGTGTGGAGTTAGTTCCTTAGCTTAGATGTTGATACCGACGAAGACACTCTTTTTGCGAGACTGTGTAGTGCAGAGTGCTTTTGGGTTTTGCAGGAGCCTTGAGTATCAGCCTAGAAGGGCCTGGAGGGTGAAGTGCATCGTGCAGGAGCATGAAGAATGAAGAAGACTCGTCCTAAGGGTTCCTTGCTCAGTATCAACTCACTATAATGCACGCCTAAAGCCCTATCCTAGTTCTTGGGGCAGCTATACCGCACACCAGGCGTTGGTCCTACTTTGTGAGGGCTTGCGACTGAGCTCTGCTGTGGCGTGGTATGGGCTACTGTTTACACCACTATCACTGCACTATGGTACCCTCACAGTCATGTTCGAATCGTTTACCTACCGGTCTTCGTCGGCATAGGGTACCCTCAAACTGAGGCTCCCACCCACCCGGTTTAGGGCTTAGCCAGAGACTCCAATATCCCGTAATTAATTAAGGAATATACGTGAAATCGTAGGATGCCTAATATGACTGAAGGTATATTCCTTAATTAATTAAGGGATGTTGGAGTCTCTGGGTAGCTTACAAGCCGGAAGAACCCGACATCGCATTCCCCCAACACACGGCCATGCAGCCAGGACTGCGGCACTTGAAGTTGAACCTAAACGGATTGGGCTTGGGGTTGAGGATTTAGGGGTTTTAGGGGTTCTAGGGTTAAGGGCTGCATCGGCAACCTTTGCTTTTAACTCATTACTTCGCCATCCTTAAGACATGATGATTCTTGGGCAGGTTAGGTTATGGGTTCAGCCCAATTACCCCAAACCCCAAACTCCTAACCATACGCTCTCAGCGACCACCACAACCTAGCAAAAACACCTTAAACCCTAAACCAAACCCTAAAACACACCCTAAACCAAACCCTAAAACATCCAAAACCCTAAAACACCCTAAACCCTAAACCCTAAACCAAACCCTAAAACACCCTAAACCCGAAACCCGAAACCCTAGACCAAACCCTATAAAAACAACTTCCATGTGCTGCATGGTTCAAGGTTTCCAGGCCCCGGCATGGCTAAGATTTTCCAGGGGTAGCAACAACTGGGCAGGGGTTTAGGGTTTAAGGGTTGAAGCTTCAGGCTTTAGGCTTTGAGGTTTGGGGGTTTAGGGTTTAAGGGTTGAAGCTTCAGGCTTCAGGCTTTAAGGTTTGGGGGTTTACTTGGAGGTTCATGGGTAGTTTTAAGTGGGGTTATAAGTAAACAACAACTGGGCTCATGTTGAGGAGTTGAGTTTAAGTTTCCATAGCTTAGGGTTTGGGGTTTAAGGGTTAAGACACCTAAGTTCCCCAAATCGGAGTTTATAGTAAATAAGGTGGTCTCCCTGTTATTGGAGGTTCATGGGTAGTTATAAAAAGGTTATTAAGTAGGGTAGCTATACTTATAACCCATATTGGGGACTTATGACCCCACTTATAACTACCCTAAACCCTAATCCCCAAACTCTAAATCCCTGTGGAGCCCTTTAAAGGGACCCTTAATTCCCCCACTTATAACTACCCATGAACCTCCAAGTAGCTTCTCTTGGGGATTATCAGTCTAGGGTTTAGCGTTCATGGCTTCGGGTCCTGACGGATAGGTTTAGCTTCGGAAGGAGTGTTGGGGCTCCTTTGGGCTTTGGGTTTAGGGTTTCGGGTTGAGGGTCTGGGGAGGAGAATAAAGTATGAACTTTGCTCATAATGGTTCCTCTAAGGAACAGATACAGAAAGGGGGTTCAAGTATGGGGGCCTACTTCGGTTGATGATATATATATATATATATATATCCTACATTACCTGAAGGACCTTAAACGATGGGAATTATGGTATAGTCCTTCTTATGGGTAATGCAGGCTTTATATCATCCCTAAACCCTAACCCCCCTATAGAGCCCTTAAAGGAACCCCTTAGAAAGGTACCCTAGGATTATAGATCCCTTTAAAGGAACCCTAGGGTTTATATCCCTTAAAGGTACCCTTAGAAAGGTGCCCTTAAAGATCCCTTTGAAGGAACCCTAGGGTTTACAGTTGGTCCCTAGGTACCCTTTGTAGATCCTTTCAAAGGAACCCTAGGATTTAGATCATCAGCCCCTAAACCCTAGACCTTAGACCCTAAACCCTAAACCCTAATCCCCATAGAGCCCCTTAAAGGAGCCCCCTTAATCCCTAAACCCTAAATCCCCATAGAGCCCTTTAAAAGGGACCCTTATAACAACATATCATGAGCCGATTTGTTCCCGGCGCAGGAGGAGAGCTGGCAAGACCAGTTGGACGAGATCTGCCGCTCCGCGGTGTCGAAGACCACGCTGCTTGGCTTTAGGGCTTTTTGGGGGTTTAGGCTGTAGGGTTTAGGGGTTTAGGGTTGAGGGGAGTTTTAATGAAGGTTTTCTGTTTTTTGGGCTTTTGGTGTATTTTGGTATTTTGGGGCTTTAGGGTTCAGGGTTTGAAGATGAGCTTTTGGGGCTTGTCGTTTAGGGTCTTCATCGGAGCTTGGAGAGTTTGTCTGGGGGTTTCATGAGGATGAGGGTGTTTTATCGACTTTACAAGAGTTTCAGGCGTATGGTGAGACTTTGTGATGTACATAGCCCAGACCCCCCGGGAGGATCTAGAAAGTAGATTCCCTAATTAGGGGCCCTATGCTACAAAGGGTACTTTATAGGAACCCCCATGAAGGGATCTACTTTTTGGATCCTCCCGAGGGTCTGGGAGGTTGTTTCGAAGTGGAGGTTTAGGGCTTTTCGGGTTGGGGTTGCGCGTTTTTCATGACCTGTCCTGTCTGAGCCCCAGTGTCCTTCTCGACAGGCTACAAACGATTTAGGGGTTTAGGGTTCTAGGGTTTAGGGTTCGGTTTGGGTTTTTATCGGCTGGCATGGTAAGTCAAAGCGGTTTCATAGGTTTTCATAAGTTTTAGGGCTTAGGGCTCTCCGCCACTACTTCGGTGACAAGGGCGGCGGCAACGATTCAACAATAAGAGATCGTACCCTCGTGGTGATGAGATGATGACGATGGTGATGAAGGATCTGCAGGAGAACATGATGACATCCTAAATCCCAAATCTTAACCTCAAAGAACCCCAAACAGGAAGCCCTAAACCCTAATTCCTAAACCCTCAACCTTGAACCCTAAATCCTAAGCCCCAAGCCCTAGAGATACCTTAAAGGAACCCTTATGGTACCCGTTCAGGGAACCCTAAGGCTCTACTTAGAGGTTCATGGGTGGTTATAAGTAGGGTTATAAGTAGGGTAACTGTACTTATAACCCCGCTTATACCGCGTTGATGATATAAATCCTGCACTACCTCAAGGACCCAAGACCATGGGAACTATGGTATGTTCCTTATTCTGGGAAATGCAGGATTTACATCATCAACCGTATGTCTGTATATGTTTCTTGTCAAATGTGTTTTTTTAACACCAATAAGGAAACCATCTTATTTGACATAGAGAAACACGACCTTTAATAGTAGCCCTATCTTAGACTGTGGCTGTATTGGGGCAATACCCAATCTGTACCAGAAGCCAGAAAGTTGGAACATCACCAGGGGATGAGGATACAGATCAAGGAAAATCCAGCTCACGGTATCCTTAACCCGCGTTCCAATTTTGTGTCAGCAGGAACTAGTAGTTCTACTAGGTGCTAAACACTACTATATAAGGAACGCTTTTCCTCCTTTTGTATAGTATCCTGAAGAATGAGTAATACTGTTCCTGATATTGTATGGTATGTCATATAGCCCCTTCCGGCACCCCCTTCCCGCACAAAATCATCCTCCTCCAATGGTTAAGGACCGTATACTACACCCCCATGGTAGTACGCTTGAAGCCCTACATCCCGAGCCCTGAACCCTTGCCCACCAACTCTTAGCCTCAAGCCCCTAAGCCCTTAGTACCCCCAAGAGGCCCTAAGACCTCGCAAGCCCGAGCCCAAAGCCTTCTGATCCAACGAATGCCCAGGGAACAGCAGGCGACGCAGGCGCACTTGGGGTTCAAGCGGGTTAGGTCCTGGAATGGAGTAGACCCTTCTGTATAGAAATGAACAAACAAATCAACAAGCATATACATAAGTAAGTACGACATAGGTAAAGAGTACATCAAGAAATAAGCATACACAAACTAAACAAAAGCATGCATAGATTACTAACGCAAGATAGACAGAGCCACAAACAAATACATGGATAAATCGACAAGTACACAAACAAATGACTACACCAAGAGACAAGCACATAAGAACTTAAATGCAACCATGTAAGTATAGAACACAGCACGGCGGTAGATGTAATTGCATAAGCAGATAGTTGGATAGCTAGCAAGGTACACAGATCGATGGTAGATAGATGCATAGGTAGATCTACAGGTAAGTGGGTTATTCAGCGAATACATAAACCTTAGCTAGCAGTAAGTAGCATCAGGCCTGGACAAATCAGTCTTTCGGTAAAGACATGGCTGAATGCAAATATCGCATACACGGATAGACCGAAGGGGACAACTATCTGGACAAGAGTGCGTGTATTTCGCTGTGTATGTTCTGTTTTTTAGTGCGTAGAGTTCACGGTTTTGGATTCAAGGCTTGGGGTTTAGAGTTGCGCGTTCTTTAATGTTTGGAGTTCAGGGTTTAGGGTTCAGCTTTAGCGTTGGGGCTTAGGTGCTTTGGGGTCTCCCTCTTGTCAGTGAATGCCCTAAGCCCTAAACCCCGAAACCCTAAACCCCTAAACCCTCAACCCTAAATAGTAGTGTTCCTTACAGCATGAAGCGTCAGACTGCGAGGAGGGCATGAGAGTTTTGACTTGTTCGGAGTTGATCGCTTTACGGTGTAGGGTTTAGGGTTTAGGGCTTTACGGTTTCGGTGCTTGCGGCATCAGGAAGTGCATGAGGATAGGGTATAGTTTCCCTTTTGCGGTCCTTGCAGTATCACCCCAAACCCTAAGCCCTAAACATACCCTAAGCATGTACCAACATCTTCAGAGAGCTCCTTGGGGCTTGTAAGCTCCGGCAAAATCCCCGTCGTAGTTACGACATGCGGTTTTTGGTTTAGGATCGGGGCGGGTTTAGGGTTCAGGGTTTAGAGGAAGGATTGGGGGTTTGGGCCGGACCGACACCACGGGGGACGACGAGGTGTCGTCCGAGAAAACCGAGGGAGCCATACTTGTGCCACTCTGCTTTCAAGCAGCCTTAAAGAAGCCTTTAAGGGACCTGAATATGGGGGCCTTACTAATTTCAATAGGGGTTTTGGGGCTCGTTCATCGTCAAGAAATCCCAAGATTCAGCCGCGACACGTAATATAGGGATTATTATTTTTATTTTTTTGGGGGTTTCTTAAGCAAATAGTAGTTTAGACTACATTATTCCCGAAGAACCAGGCCCCTGTATTGGGCGTGAAGGTCGCTGCAGAAGGAACGGCATGTTCGATGTGAAAGCACAGGGGTAGTTCAACTTTCTGCTTCCCCTAGATTTCGGAAACCATACGCTTAGGGTTTAGGGCTTGGGGTTTAGGGCGTTTAGGGCTTAGAGTTTAGGGCTTAGGGTTTAGGGGTTAGGGTTTAGGGCTTAGGGTATAGGGGTTAGGGTTCGTAGGTGCTTTCCGGGTTTAGGGTTGGGGCAGCCTTCTGCGTGGCTCTCTCCAGTCACGCCCGGGCCAGAGGCCACCGCCTCCCCTAGACCCTTAACCCTAAAGCCCTATACCTGAACCCTATACCTACTTGGAGGTTCATGGGTAGTTATAAGTCTGGTTATAAGTAGGGTAACGATACTTATACCCATATTAGGGGACTTCTAACCCCACTTATAACTAACCATGAACCCTATAAGCTAGACCCTTGTTAGAACTACTATGGTCCACAAAGCTGACGCCAGACACCGAACTGTTGGTTTAGGGTTTACATTAAAAGCCAGAAAGTTGGAATATGATTATGCTAAACCCTGTATGGCAAATTATAGGGTATCCTACCCTGAAACCATATTCCAACTTTCTGGAGTTCCCTGTAGGGTTTAGAAGATCTGACAGGTAGCAGCGGCACCAGCAGTTGTTGCGGAGGCGGGACCTGGGGTTTGCTTGTCGAATTTACGTTTCATGAGGGTTTTAGAGCTTCAAGAGGGCATTGTAGTGAAAGTCGTTCTTCAGGGCTTTGTGAAGCTGTCTACCAGTTTTAGAAAGGTTTTTGCAAGAGAAGCTTCACCTGGGCTTTAAGTCTGTTGATGGCCTTCCTGCATTTGTAATCAGGCAAAAGTCTTGCAAACGCTGTTTGTTTTTTTCGCGCTTTAACGGGGTTTCGGGCTCTGGATTTGGGCGGCCGGCTATCAGTTTGCAGGTTCTTGGGATCTTGAGGTCGAGACCTAACCTCGAAACCCTTCCTAAAGCCATGAAGACTAATGTAGGAACCTGATTAAGAATCCTTGGGACTTTCTTCGGGTTCCTGACAATGAACCCTATTATATTGGGGTTATAGGCCCAGGGTTTCTTAATCAGGTTCCTACATTAACCTTAAGACCCGAAGCCCCAGAGTCCCAAGCCGTAAGCCGTAGAGCGCCACATGAACCTGAACGCCGCAGACCTTTCGATCAGGGTTGCAGGTGCAAGATCTTTAGTCTCCTTAGGAAATATACTGTTGAACGTTTTTGTTCATATAAAACCCAAGAGAAAATTAAACATCATATTTTCATTATGCTTCTAAGGGGGTACAGATATAGGAACCAGATGTAGAAACCTTGGTTGTTGATTAGGGTTTAGGGTTTTTATATGGATCCTAATTTTGTGGGGTTGCAGCACGAGGGTTCTCAATCAGGTTCCTACATTGAGCTGTGCGGGAGTTGTTGCAACATGCTCATCTCCTGGTTCTGGCATCGTCGTTTCCGTGTCATTTCATTCTTTCATGTCTTTTGTCGCCACTGCGACGCTTGCTCGCTTCCATGATGGTGATAATGATGTTGACGCTGTTGTCACTGTTGTTGCTATCTTGATCATGGCCATGTCTTCTCAGTTTAGTAGCTGCCCTTCTGGGTCCTCTCGCCAGACCTGATTTGATCTCTGTGGCCCAGCACCTTGAACCCTAAACCCTAAACCAACCTGAAAACATAACCCCCCCGCAATCCCATGTCCAGAATGAGCTGCCCATTTTGCAGTCATCCGCTCCCACGACCCTCCTCCGGCGTCTACATCTCATAGGGACGCAAAAAGCGCTACAGAGCGGACTCTAGTAAAGGGAACTCCAGAAAGTTGGAATATGGAATAATGGTAGGATCCCCTATAATTTACCTTAAAGGGGTTACGATATTGATATTCCAGCTTTCTGGCTTCTACTGTAACGCGGGCTATAAGGGTTACTCTGAGGAATCTAGAAGGGAACTATAATGTGCCTTAATAATTAGAATAGGGCTTTGGGGCTTATCACACCATAACTAGAACAAAGGAACCCCCGCAATAGTATTCGTAGTTATTTAGGCTCCTATACTTGGAGGTTCATGGGTAGTTATAAGTAGGGTTATAAGTACGGTAACTATACTTATAACCCATATTAGGGGACTTACAACCCGACTTATGCCTACCCCTAAACCCTATAATCCTACTATACCCTAAACCCCAAATCCAAGTCCCCAAAAGAGCCCTTAAAGGAACACCACTTACAACTACCCATGAACCTCCAAGTAGTACATCATACGCCGACGATAGCTGGGATGGCGACGCGGGCTGAGATTGGCATGCTTGGAGGGTCGGGGGACTTAGTAACTGGTTATTTTAGGGACTTATAAGTACCATAACCCCAATTAGGGTCCCTTTTAGGGTACTTGTAAGTCTACTTACTACTTACTTACTAAGTCCCCCCACCCTCCAAGTGGAGGATGGCAACTGGGGATCCGAGAGACTCCAGGAGCCCTTCATTAAGGAATACACCTTAAATTACAGTAGGATCCTTCATGTAACCTAAGGCATATTCCTCAATTAAGGGATCTTGGAGTCTCTGGGATATTCATCCTGGCGCAATTAGTCGCCGTGTATGTCTTAGGCCCGTGCATCATAAACCACTGAGACTTATATACCTCTCTCGTAAGCCTTATTGCCTTTTCAAGGACACCCTCAACGGAGCGCCGTTGCACTTGTTAAGGCCCGGCCCTAAATCTTAAACCCCCGTTCCTAAACCCTATATAAACCCTCATCCCAAAACCCTGTTTCCTTAAACCCTAAACCCCAATCCCTCATCCCTAAACCCGAATCCCTAAACCCTAAAGGCTGGAGAAAAGGTCCGTCACCACAGACCAAAAAACCCTAAACTCGAATCCCGAAACGCCTTTCCATCGCCCCCAAAATCCTTGCTTCTGGCAGGCTGGCGCCTGGGTCGGTGACAGCGACTCGCCTGAAAACTTTGGACATCGTTTGGGGCTTCTTTAACTAATATAGGGGCCTCAACAATTTGAATGGGGTCCTGGAGCCCGTTACGCTATAACCAAAATAAGGAACCCGCAAAGTACGGTTGATGATATAAATCCTGCATGACCCATAATACGGAATATACCATAATTCCCATAGTTCAGGGTCCTTAAGGTAATGCAGGATTTATATCATCAACTGTAGTATAGGCAAAAATTCAGGCCCCTATAGTACGCGCACCCCCCCAACTACCCCTTACAAAAGCCTAAGTAGCCACTGTTGAGCGCCTTGGCCTCCATGAAAGGATTCTGGGGGTGCTGGTTGGGTTAAGGAGTTAGGTTTCCAAACCTTTAACCCCAAACCTGCCACGTATCTACATCTATATCTCTATATACATATATATATATATATGTATATATGTAGGGTTGAGTGTTCAGAGTATAGGGTCAACCCTAAACCGTAAAGCCTGCTGAATGTTCTGTGTGCACCCGTTTAGGGTGAGTCGCATCTGCGGAGGGTCGGAAGGGTTCCTCCCCCTGAAACGCTAAACCATTAAATCCTAAAGTCCGAAGCCCTAAACCGGGAGAAGCTTAGGCATTCCTTTTAGGGGTGCCTTAATATGGGGCGTTTTCAGAGCTTCTACAAGGGCTGTGTCTTTTAGAAAGGTTCCAGACAGGTACAGGATTCAAGACGAAGGTCTGGGAGTGAGTGAATCTCGCCAAAGACATTTGCATGGGGTTTAGGGTTTAGAGTTCAGGGTTTAGGGTTTAGGGTTATGATGGTGCATAACACGACGCCCTAAGCCCTTAGACCTTAAATCCTAAGCCTGAAACCCCATGCCCGAAACCTAAAGCGCAAGCCCCGAAAGCCCCAAACCACTAAACCCGAGGACACTTAAGCCTAATCACGAAACGATGTTGTTGTACGGTTGTTGTAAAATTGGGTTCTCGTGTCCGTGTTCGTCACGGCTCTAACCGCTTAACTACCGTAGCTTACGAATCGTCTAAAGCCAAAGCCCTAATCCCGAAACCCCTAAACAGAGAACCTCATGGTGTTTTGGTGTTGAAGGTTTTGAGGCTTGGTGTGTTGAGTTGTGTTCTGTTCTTCTTCTTGTTGCTGTTGTTGTCGCTACTGGGACTTCTCGTCCACGGTTTCTGGTTTTGCTTCGGGTGTACTGTATGTCAGGGGCTGGGTTGTACAAAACCACCTTTTATCGTAGCATTGGAAACCTTTAACATAAATGGGTGGATGTCAAAATTATGACCCCCTTTTGGGTCCTAGTTTCATACGGCACCTCATCTTTAGGGTACCCAAACAGGGACCCTAATTTTGACAATTTCCCAAATATGAAGCCCTTCTTAAGCTGATCCAACAGGAGCCTCTCAAGCCTCAGTCCTGAACACCCCAAACCCCTCGAGCCGAAACTAAACACCCAACCCCCCAAAACCGAAACCAACATATATTTGCAACACCCCGCAGAACAGCAATTATGCCATTATTACTATGAGTATTGTTATTGTTATGAATATGATGAAAATCTTCAGAAAAAATTTCAAAACAACCCCAAACCCTTAACCCCATAGAACCCGCATGTGCACCTCTTTAAGGACCCTTTGACGGAACCTTGATTGTACCCCATGAAAGGAACCCTAAAAGGTTCCTGTAAAGGAACTGGAACCCCACCACCTAAAGCCTAAACCCTAAACTTTGGGTGCAGCCCCCACTCAGTAATAGTTGAGTAGTATTCATATATATGTAGCTATATTAGGACCTTAATAGTAGCCCTATTATAGACTCTTACTGTATGTGGGCAGTACCTAACCTAAACCCTAAACTCAAGGCCTCCGTGGGTGGGCGGCGCTTAAGCCCCTCGACCTCGCCTCTCCACAGCCACAGGGACCGTAGCACCCACGTCGTACCCGGTACCGGAACACGTTCTCCTCGGGACCAGCGCTGGTCCCTTATCAAGTCAAGAGTTACCCTAAACCCCAAAACACGCCCTGTAACTGGCTGGGTGGTGCAGTGCCCTGCCCTGCCTTGCCCTGCAAGAAACAGAAAAGAGAACCCGTGGACTGAGTTGAGGTGCTAACCCCCAAAGGAATAGGTCTGGGTGGTTTGGCCGCCTGAGACGGCGTGGCATGTGGGAGAATGAAAAGAAGGAGCCATCCACATTCAGGCTCCAACGGCCAATCGTCATACCACGACACACTCGAAATTACATTGTCGCAAGAAATTTGAATTATGAGCCATTCTCTAAACCCTAAGCCCTAAACCCTAAACCCTAAACCCCTAAACCCTTAAACCCTAAACCCTAAACCCTAAACCCCTAAACCCTAAACCCTGAACCCGAAACCAACCTCCCGGAGCACTTTCTCAGGCCCTCCGGCGACGGCGAGTTCAATGGTGCCATGGCCGCAGGTTGACCTCTGGATGGGATGGTTTAGGGTTTATGGTTTATGGTTTAGGGTTTCGGGTTTAGGGTTTAGGGGTTTATGGTTCAAGGTTTAGGGTTTATGGCTTAAGGTTTAGGGTTTGGGGTTTAAGGTTTAGTGTTTAGGGTAGTGTAGGAGGCTATGCAAGGTGTGCAAGCTACGCAAGCCATGAATGCATGTGTGTATGTATGTACGTGTGTATGTATGTCTGTATGCATGCGTCTATGTATCTATCCATATATATATATACATACACGTTATATGTGTGTATATATATATATATATGGTGCCCCCCCCCCCCCCCAAGGATCCACCGTTTGTTGGCTTCATGTACGCGCCGTCGACAACGTCGTTACACAGTTGTTCTTCAAGGGCCCAAGGCAAGGGTTTGGGGGTTTAGGGAGCCTAACTGAAAAACTTAACTGACAAAACCTAACTGAAAAAAACCTACCTGAAAAAAACTTAACTGAAAAAACCTAACTGAAAAAACCTAAAAAACCTAAAAAACCTAAATCTCGAGAGTCTTGTCATGGATATCTCGCTGAAGGACTTACCGAGTTTAGGTTTTTTTAGGTTTTTTTGGTTTTTTCAGTTAGGTTTTTTCAGTTAGGTTTTTTCAGCTAGGTTTTTTCAGTTTGGTTTTTTCAGTTAGGTTTTTCCGTTCGGCTCCGGACACACTGTCTGAAGCTGTTTGAAGCCAAGTGCTCAGTTTACACATTCTGCGTTCTGTATTCTCGATCGGGCCATATGGATGCGGTGTTTGAGCGCGCGTCGTCGCTTCCCGACGAGATGATCGCAGAGATTTGAGACTTTACACGTCGTGTCTGAGTTCAACTTGCTTACACGATGCTGATGCTCATAATGCTTCCTAAAAAGAGCACATATTCTAAAGTGAAGAACCTCAGAACCAAGCCGTGCGTACAGATCCTACAGAAAACGAAGTGTTTGTCGGCTACCTACCCGATGACACTTGTTCGCATCTTTAAAGCTTTGTCGTGATGTTTTTTCCTTATGTCACTTGTTCATGAAGCTGGTGCTTTATGTGCCGAACATGTTTACCAGGATCTCGAGTGCTTCGTGTTGGTGAGCGGTTTTTCAAAATGATGGCAAGTGGTGAAGAACATCTTAGTCAAGCTGAGCGTTCATTCTTTGGTCTGTAAATATTGGTGAAATCACCAACGGGTATTCAACAAGATTCATAAAGGTATAAAAAGTTTCTATAATCTATGGGTATCTATATGAAGTCCTTTAAGATGTAAAGAAGGAGTATCGTGTAAGGTGTTCTATATGCTCTTGTTTTTGATTTCTTCATTGGGCACATAGCAGGTACAGCGCAGAGCATTCTGCTCCTGATTTTCCTCCCATTAATCCGTTATCTATAAAGTATTCTACAAGGCATTCTACGGTGCATTCTACGGTTATGTTATGGAATATTCCATAGGGTTTTCTTTAGGACTTCCTATGGGGTACTCAGAGGGTATCATAGACATTGTGTATATCCTGTAAGCTAGTCTGTAGGGGATTGCAGATGATATTCTACAAGGCCTATAAAAGGCCGAGTATGTAACGTTGTTTTGGGCTCTCTATCGGGTACTCCATAACGCATTGTATAAGGGATTGTACAAGGCATCAACATGAACGTGAAGATTATCTTATAGAACGTATTCTATAACCTAATGTATAGGCTATACGGCTATAGGGTACTCAAGAAGGTATACATGAGGTATACAGGGGGTATTCTATAACGTATTAGCTAGGGTCACCTGTACGAAATTCTTTGAGGTTTGTGGTATTCTTTAGGTTATTCTCTTCGACTCCTGGATCACTCCTAGAAATCCCTTACCCAATAGGGTGCTTCTTTATGAGGGGTTCTCAGATCTTGGGCTCGTTGAAAGGTTATCTATAGGTGTTCTTACTTCCCAAATACCAATGGGGGTGTAAAAAGTTTAAACTTTCGCAACGAGACTACTTTATTAGGGGCCAAAAGTTGACAAGTTTGGTTTTGAGCCACTAAGTGTTATATGGGTTCAGGGTATATATACTGTACACATGGACTGTCATGTATAGGGCCATATGGGCATTCTGTAAGGTCTTCTATAGAGTATTCCAGACGGTCTTCCATGCGGCGCACGACATATAGAGGGTACTCTGTGTTCCATGAAGTATTTTGTAGGGTACTCTATGTCTTATTCTGTAAGGTGCTCTGGATATTCAAAAGATATATGGGCTATGACTGAAAGTATATGATAAGGTATTCTAGAGCCTCCTAGGGTATTCAATAACGCATGAGGGTATTCTATATCAGTGCATTCCATATGAAAGGCTTCAATATACAAAGAGAAAGTATTCTACAGGACATCCTATAAGATATTCTATATAGCGGGTTTGGGGGTGTGGGGGGTGGGTGGTGGGTGTGTGTGTGGGTTTGGGTGTGGGTGTGGGGGGTGGGTGTGTCTTGTATAGAGTGTCCTATACGGTATGTGTAATATAATGCGTGCGGGGTGTATCATATATAGGTGGTCTTGTATACGGTATGCGACAGGATATTCAAATGGAATTCTACAAGATATAGAAGTTATGAGAGTGGAATTTTGCAAAGTATTCTAACATGTAATCTAAAGGGTATTATATTGGTGAAATACAAGGTATTGAACCCTGAAAGTATCGATAGATTTCGTGTTCACGGACATTATCTATAATCTCGATGCGTCTTATATATGGGAGGTGTAGAAATAGGGCCCTCTTTTCATATCTATACTTGTTGTGATAGTTACTATGTTATATGGGATGATATATCTTTGCTTTCCTGTTGCATGTTACCTTCAGAGCCCATACTGCTGCATGCAAAAACCTATACACACACAGGACATGCATGCAAGCTTGCGTTCTTTTGCAACACGAGAAGAAGCCGTACGCGAATGTATGTCGCTTGGGAAAACTCAGGGTGTATATGAAGGAAATGCAGAATGTAGGATCTGTGAAATCGATGATGACGTCGAAGCGTATTTAGTGATGGACTTATAAAGAGAAGGGAATACGTTATAGAATATCAACTATTTCGCATCCGGCTCTCAAACACACGAAAAAGGTGGATCCTTGAGGGGGGGGGGGGGGTAGCATATATATATATATATGTATGTATATATACACATACACACTATATATGTATATATGTCTATATTTATGTATACAGATAAACATGTGTGTGTACATATGTGTACATATATATATATATACACCTGTTCAACCACACATACTGATTTGTATTTCTTGTTAGTTTGAACGCTTTTCCAGTGCTTTTACGGCGTTGTTTTATGCTCCAGCTGCTCTTTAAGCAGGTTACATGTTCGGGTTAGGGTTCAAGGTTGGGGGTGGTTTGGTTGAAGTATTCCATCCTTTTCGGGCAGAGGGTTTAGGGATTTCATTGAGTGTGCCAAATCAGGATTGCTTTCGCCTTTGATCACGGCCCCATACGTATACTGCAGTTTGTCCTTGGATTCTATAAAGCCGAGATGGTGGTATGATAGGAATACGAGGGACTTGCAGAGAATTCCCTTTTCCCTTGTGGTCGCTATGTAATCTGCCATAGCCCAGTTTTGTAGGCTATTGGCATAAGCCCGAGTGTAAAAATTACACGGACCCCACAACAAGTAGGTCAAGCAGGTTCTTCTCTACCTAGAGGCTCATACCCTACCCCTTTTTTAGGATACCTAGTTTTATGGTTAGGATCTGTTATCTTAAAAAGTAGGCGCCCTAAAAAAGGGGTAGGGTATGAGCCTCCAGGTACAGGCTAATGTGTTGCTCGCTGGGGACCTGAGCTAATGTAGTAGGCTTCTTATTATACGGACGGGACCCCTAACAAACGGGACTCCGAATATTTAGACGCCTGTGGTCACTGTGAGTGGTTTTTTTCTCAACCCTAAGGCCTATACGATACCTCAGCCAAGGAAATCCGTTCGACGACGAGGTTCAGCCTGTGATGGCAGAGCCGAGAACCCGTGTAACGGATCGCACTAGTAGCGTGTGATCCGGTCAACGAGGACTTCCTTGACAAGCCGCGACTTCGTTCATGGAGTCCCTTCGCTTCGCAGGGAGTCCAGTACAAAGTGTGTTGCGTCAGATCTTTCGAACACACGTTCGCCCGTTCTGACTCGGGAGTTTTACAATTGAGGGGCTCCTCATAGCTGGTGATCCTGGTATATACCGTTTTATGTTCGGATTTTGCATATTCGCTTCATCTCCTGCGGCACACCGCTTTCCTTGAGTGTCACGGCGTCATTGCCTCGGCTGAAACAGATCCTAGAGGGCAGGAGGACGATACAGGATACAGCCCAGGGCCCAAACGCTACTACCGCCAAAATTCAGTCAATCTCACGCAGAAGGGAAATACACCCAACACCCCAAATCCCAAATCCCAAACCCTAAACCCTAAGCCCTGAACCCTAAACCCTGAACCCTAAACCCTAAACCCTGAACCCTAAACCCTGAACCCTAAACCCTAAACCCCGGAACCCTAAACCCCTAAACCCTAAGCCCTGAACCCTGAGCCGAAACCATAAAGGCGAAGCCTCTTACCGTATGCCTTCGTTTGTCTAGAGCGAAGGAGGCCGGCCTCAACCCATAAAAGCCCCTAACAAGATCCGTGGTGGGAGATTCCGAAAACTTGGGGGTACCTTACTTTGAGGTCTTCACTACTATTTAGGGTACTATATTAGGGTCCCCGAATTTTCGGAAACCATCGTATAAACCCTTACAGCCCCTCTAGCCAAAGTTGCTGTATAAATCTTGTCTTCTCGCCGGAACGCGATGTTTGGTTTCGCTTTGAAGCGCAGAGCCACGGTAGCAGAATGAAGCGGCGAAGCTGCCAAGATATTTACTGCGTTTTGGGGCTTTACCAGGCAGCTCAGTCCTACGTTTTGGCTTGGGGTCTGGGGTTTGAGGGAGTCGAAATGGAACACTTCTGAGGCATTGGCTTTGTGCCCTCGTGCACTCCAGGATTCGTTTCGTCAGCCTTGTTGTGTGCACGGCGAAGCCGTGGTGTCATAATTCTTTACATGGGGTCAGACGGCGGCCGGGAGAGTTTAGGGTTCAGAGATCCTACGGTTGATGATTTATAAATCCTGCATTACCTTAAGGACCCTAGACTATGGGAATTATGGTATATTCCTTATTGTGGGTAATGCAGGGTTTATATCATCAACAGTAACCCTAGTCCGGAAGACATAAGCCTGAGAGTGCTGCAGGTTCTGTACTATCAGTACAGGAGGAAGCCTTGAGGAAACGTACCATGAGACCTCCCAACCTGTGAACCCGAAATCGTAAACCCTGAACCTTAATCCCAAACCCTAGATCTTCAGCTCAAAAATCCTACACCCTGCACCTCTAGGACCTAGAGTAGGCCCTTATTCCCTTTTTTGGGGTTCAGGTTCCCTTATAAGCCCCTTTAAACCAAAAAGGGCACCCTTTCTATTCCTAGGCTACTCTTGGGTCTAGACCTTCAGCCCAAAAGACGCACGTAGAACCAAGCCCTAGTAAATCTCCGATCGGTCTCTGGATCCTGCGCCCCGACAACGGGGTCATGATTTTTCCCAGACCTCTTTCTGGGAGGACACAAAATCCTTGAAATAGTCGGGCAAGATTTTACATCTTATGGGTACTTAGATCCAATAAGGACACTAGAAAGCGGAGTTTTCAATAAACTTCCGACCATGGACTAGACATGTAGTAGATGAAGCCTTGGTTGTCTTGTTTTTTTTTGTTGTTCTTCGGGCTTAGGGCCTTAGCGGGTAGGGAAGAATAGTTACAATGCCCCCTTTGAGCGATCGGTTGGGTCGCTGTAAAGGGTTCCATACAGGGAATCTCCATGGTTCAATACTTGGACTTTGAATACTTGGAGAGGCACATTATAGCATCACAGTATAAGGAGTAGGGTCTCAGAGGCACAATATAGCATCACAGTCTAAGTGTAACGGCTGCAAGGGGACATGATTACTAAGTATTCCGGCCCCTCTCTAAATTCCAAGGGTAAAAGGAGGGACCCTTAATAAGGAACCTTAGGTACATACCCTTAACATAGCTTCTTTTATATACCCATTCTACAGCCCATTAAATGGCAGGGATCCCCATTAAGGGTCCCTACTATAAGGGTCTCTATAAGGGTTTCTATATGGGTTACTGCAAGGGTTGCTATAAGGGTTTCCATAACTAGGCTGTTCAATAACCCTATAAGCTAGGATGCCCAGTAGTACCCTTATTCCCTTTTTGTAGTCCTAGGTTCCTTATAAAGTTACCCAATACCAGAAAGAGAGGCCTTTTTATTCTCAGGTTACTGGGTATCCTAAGGGTCCATTAAGTGTCCCCCCTTTTCCCCGTTGACTTTAGCGACTCTGAGGGTTTAGCGGAGAGGTGGCTTTCAGGGTTCAGGGTTCGGGTTTCCAACGACCAGGGTTTAGGGTTTAGGGCTTAGGGTTTAGGGTTCAGGGTTTAGGGTTTAGGGTTTTTCCTGGTCTGGGCTGGGTTTAGGCTTTCTTCTAGACTACCCGAAGGAATGAACATGGAGGGTTCCATTTTCTATATCCTCCCTGGGGGTTTGGCCTTGATCGCAGATCAGACGAAGGCGGTTTTTTCCGTCCCCAACCGCCGATTCAGCCGCCGTGTGTGATAAGACGATGTTAACATAGGGGTTCGAACAGTTGGCAATCGTACTCGTTGGGGTTTGCGGGATGTATTTATGATGCGTGCAAGCCTATGTAGCCTATGTACATTCTATAGAGTATATATATGTATATATATGTATCTATCTACACGCTACCATACCGCCTGAAACCCTATTCTCTCTGTTCAGGCACTTGTATTTTTAGTGCATTTTGATGATTTGGTTGAAGGTATAAAGCGATCCCACTTGCGCGGCTTGACATTTCTGCGCACAGGAGCATGACCGTGCCATTGTGTAACATTTTTTGCGTCACAACCCCTAAAGCCTCAGCCACGAAACCACAAAAGTAACCGAAACCACGAAAACTACCTTTGAGCACGACAAAACCCGAAACCCTAATCCCTAAACCACAACAAAACAGGAAGCCCTAAACCCTGAGCCTTAATCCATGCAGCGCTCCCTCTTGGTGCTGGTCTCTCTGGCATGGCTTGGTTAGCATCTTCCCTTTAGGATTCGAAGATTGAGGTTTCCTGTTGCAAGTTTGGGATTCTTTGACATGTGGGTGGTTGTCAAAATTAGGGTCCCTTATTTTGGGTGGGGCCATAATTTTGACAACTACCCATGTAGGTAAGGCCATGGATCCTACAACCTGAGGGTTTTGGTTCACGTTTCCGAGGGTATGCATTGCAGAGAGAATTTCGGAACGCTGTCCCAGGATAGTGCGACACTGTTTTGGGAACCAGAATCGTATTTTGGTTATCCTAAACCCTAAGCCCTAAATTTTCAGGGATTCTTGGCTATGGTTAATTAAGACCTGGAGTAGGCCTTCATTCCCTTTTTTAGGGTTTAGGTTCTCTTATACCCTCTTTAACCCAAACAGGGCACCCTATTCATTCCTAGGTTACCCTCTACTTGGCTAGGTAGGAACCTGATCAAGAAACTCTGGGCCAAGAACCCCCACCTAACCCCCAAATAGTAGTTTTCCTTATAAAGGAACCGTAATAAAGGCGCAAGGTTGCTTGATCAGGTGCCTACCCTAAATCCTTTATAGATCCCGTTTATACAGATCCCTTTAACGGAGCCCTTATAGAAGCCTAATAAAGGCCCCAAGTTTTTCTTAATCAGGTTCCTACATTAGGATGCCCAGTAGTACCCTTATTCCCTTTTGTAGTCCTAGGTTCCTTATAAAGTTACCCAATACCAAAATGAGAGGCCTTTTTATTCTTTGGTTACTGGGTATCCTAGTTATGCTTAAAAAGGCCGGGAGTCGCAGGAGCAAGGTGAGATGGCGCGGACGGGGCGGAACATGGGAGCCTACATAGGGGCCCTAATAATTAGAGTAGGGTTCCGTTTATAGGTTCTGAAAAAAAGGTCCTATAAAGGTTACTATAAGGTAAGGGTTTAGTATAGGGGCCTGAAAATTCAGAATAGGGTTTTGGGCCCATTATACTATAATTACAATCAGGAACCACCAAAACCCTGTTCTAATCATTAATGCCGCTATATGAAATAGTTTCCCATCTTGTTCGGTAGGGTTCCCTAGTTTGATTCTACTATGAAAGGAGCCTAGAGAACCCTGTTCTCGCTACAAAGACCTCCACATGGTTTCTACGGCATCTTGTACCACAAGATATGGGAGTTTTCGAGAATAGAGACCCTGATGCGGCATCCTAAATGGTAGGATCCTTAGTATAAGGACCCCACAATAAGGTACCCCTAATTTTCGGATAGCCCCTTTTTAGCCTGAGGCCACGGAGGAGCCCAAGGTCTCAGCCCTAAGCGGTAGCATGCTTTAAGGATAACTTTGTTTGGATTAGATGGGCTCGGGGTTTGGGGTTTATAGGGTGTAGGGTTTGGGGTATAGGGTTTAGGGCTTCAGGTGTGGGGTTTAGGGTTTGGGGTTTAGGGGCTCGCAAAGAAGATGCTGAGGTTGCATCCTGTACTTGCACCGGGGTCCCATGCTTGATATAGATCGGTTCCAGACATTTTTTCACGATGAGTGAGTGTGAAGACGGCAATGGAATGACAATAACCAGAATTAAAATACGAAGGCTACTCGTTTACTTTCAGCTTTGTTGTTTTGACCACCGCCTCGCGGTACCCCTTGAGCCCGAAGTTATACCGAAAGCTACTGATGCCTCGACCCTTGGCCTCAAACTCCAGCAGAGTGTGCCGATTGCCGAGAGACCAGTCATGCGCCAGATCAAGGTGCAGGAGACCAGACATTGGTTGGAGCTGATGGGTCCCACCCTCCAAAACAGCTTCAGGCCTTGCATAACAGACAATGAAAACCCTAAACCCTAAACCCCAAACTCTGAAGCCCCACCCAGCACCCTGAACCTTACACCAGACCTCAACGCTGGGAGACACGGACAGCTCCATGTGGAGTGGAAGAAATATTCCTCCGGAGTGGCGGCTGCCCTCGATTCCTTTACCCTCACAGTCATCACCGTGTATTTTTGCTACCATAGTCATTTTCAGTTTTTTTTGGAGTTCGAGATGGTGTGTGTCTTTTTTTTTGAGGTTGTTCATGGTCTCGAATTCAATAATGTGACTTTGGCAGTAGTACTCCCTGTAACGCTAACGATAAGCCCCAAACCCTAAGCCCCAGACCGTGCTCGGATGTCATCACTCAAGGGCAGCCCTGCCGCTTCGAACGTTCGTCCTTCACTCTTCGCTGATCCGAGAGGGCCTCCGGCCTGAGGGTAGCTAGGGTGTCACGGTATCATGGTAGTAGTAGACTGCTACAACAACAACTACTACTACTACTACTACTACTACTACTACTACTACCACTACCACTACACTACTACTACTACTACTACTACTACTACTACTACTACTACTACTACTACTACTACTACTACTACTACTACTATACTACTACTACTACTACTACTACTACTACTACTACTACTACTACTACTACTACTACTACTATAATACTACTACTACTACTACTACTACTACTACTACTACTACTACTACTACTACTACTACTACTACTACTACTAGAACTACTACTAGAACTACTACTACTACTACTACTACTACTACTACTACTACTACTACTACTACTACTACTACTACTACTACTACTACTACTACTACTACTACTACTACTACTAGCACTTGCTGCTGCTACGAGTACTTGCTGCTGCTATGGCGGCTGCTACTACTGCTGCTACTGCTACTGGACTGCGACTGCGACTGCGGCTGCCACCACCAGCACCACCACCAACGTCACCGCCACCGCCACCACCACCGCCACCGCCACCGCCACCGCCACGGCCACCGCCACCGCCTGCCACCGCCACCGCCACCAGCCACCGCCACCGCCACTGCTACCGCCCCCGCCCCCGGAAGCCCAAATCCTTAAACCCGGAACCATAAACCCTCACCTCTAAACCGTACTTGGAGGTTTAGGGTAAGGGTAGTTATATATAAGTGGGGTTATATCCCTACTTGTAACTACCCATGAACCTCCAAGTAGGTCCAAACTTTGAAGACCCCTTCATTATAGATCCCTCATAGGCACCTTTTCAAGGAACCCTATTCTAACCATGAAACCCTACTCCTTTGTAAAATCTGGGTGCTTGTCAATGGTAGGGTTTTTTTTGGGTCCCTAATACAATACGGCACCTAATATTTAGGGTACCCAAAAAGGGCCCCTAATTTTGACCACCACCCATCTCGGTCTTGTAGACCCTCAACCCTAAACCCTAAATTTTACTAAACCCTGAACCCTAAACCCTAAACTCTAAACCCTAAACCCTAAACCCTAGTAGACATCCTGTGAGCCCGCCTCCCTCTGGGCTCTTGCAGCAAAAAAGGTCGTGTAGGTGCTCTGGACTCGGACAGTTTACCGTCATCAACGGGTAACCTCTAAGGGGTTCCTTCAAGGCTTCCTTTAAGGGTTCTCTTTGGAGGGTTTCAGGTTCCAGAACATTTGGCTTTGTTGTTTTTGGGTTTTGAGCTGGGATTTTGGGGTGGTTTAGGGTTCAGGGTTTCGGGTTTAGGGTCCGGTTTAGGGTGGTTTAGGGTTCAGGGTTTCGGGTTCAGGGTCCGCGGTTCGCCAGGGGGGGGCAGAAGGCTTGCATCGATTGCACTTGACATGGATTAATTAGGCTTCGAGTTCGGGTTTCGGGTGCGGCGTGGGTTGTCCCTTAATATGGAGGCCGAAATAATTACCAACGCAGATTATTGTGGTGGTTCCTGATATTTCCTGATTATAATTATTAAGGCCAAAGGTTACAGAGGCGCTCAATGAAGAATAGGTGTCTTTCGATGGCTTGTTCAAGGGCCTTAAAGGACTAGGACACAGGAGGGCACTGTCTATATCCCCCCATACATACGCCATGCAAAAAGCCGTAAACAGTATCAACATTCCGACGGCCTATGTTGTGGAGTTTAGGAGTTCGAAGAGGAGATCACATCGTCGTTGCTCTCATTGCTTTGGTCCTTTGATTTATCATTTGCTTGTTTTCGTAGTTTTGGACTGTGTTTGAGTCAGGGGCTTGAATACACCGGAAGGTTACTCCCTCAAAACCCCTCTATAGGTACACTATCTATGGTAACGTATGGGCCTCAATAATTCACATAAGTTGCTTTGTGCCGCGTTATACTATACCTACACTAAACAACCCTAGGAATAATATCGGTAGTTATCTAGGCCCTTAAGGTTAATCCCCAAACCCTATTCTAGTTGCGAAGGCCCCCAAAGCATGAGTCCCCTCATAGAGCCTCTCAAGAAGCCCCATCTAATCATTAAAGCCCCGAAACCCTAAACCCTAAACACCCGAAACCATGATAACCCTAGGCCCTAAACCCTAAACTCTAGACCCTAAGCCGTTGCTAATCTTTTTGCTGCGTTTGTCCGCAATCCTGAGTCCCGACGCGACACGAGTGCGAGGCATCCTGGGTTCCGTCCTGTTCGCCTTAAAATCTACCTGGGGTTTTGGGGTTATGGGTTCGGGGTTTTAGGGTTTTAGGGTATTTTAGGGGTTTAGGGGTTTAGGAGTTCAGGGGTTTCAGTTTGGGGGTTTAAGGGGTTGGCTTAAGATCCACTGGGGTTTGGGGATGTCTTGGGGCTTATATAGGCTGTAGGGTTTAGGGTTCATATACCTTATAAGCAAGATAACCACTGTTACATCTACTTGCTGACGAGTCCCTTGATACTCTAAGTAGTTATAGCCCTAGTTATCTGATGTGGTTCAAAGGCGAGGAGGTACAAGGAATCCTGAGGGGACTCTAAGGGAACCTTAAGAAGTACTAGGGAGAATTAGGGATTACTAGGCTATTTAGCCCCCTCGGACCCCCTCTATTAAGGATACTATAGACTAGGGAACGTAAGGTCAGGACAAAGGCCCACGGACTTCCAAGCACTCTTCCTGCTCAGCTTTTCCACTTACCACAGCTGCCACAGCTGTTGTTTTGAAGCCTTGTCTGAGCAGGCATGAGCACGCACCACGCCGTCGGCGATTCCAAGATGCAGTGGCAGAGTATTTCAATAGTAGTGATAAGAATCAGAATGCCAGCGGTAGTAGATGCTGCAGAACAGATGGTCACGAGATTTTACGGATGGTGATAGTGGAGGCGGTGCCCTACCTAAACCCCTAAACCCCTAAACCCTAAACCTTAAACCCGTGGCGGTCGTGGCGGTCGTCGTCGTAGTCGTCGCAGCAGTGGAGGAGGAGTCGTCCGTGAGGCGACCGGAGGCGAGATCCCGGGAGTCAGTGAAGGCTATTCGCTTGGGGTTTCGGGTTTAGTTTAAGGGCTTAATATAGGGACTTTAATAATTACCTGAATGATTTTGTGACTATGGGGGTTGCTTGTTATGATTACAGTAATTATACTGGGCCCCAAACCCTATTCTACTTATTAAGGCACCTATATTAGCTTCAAGAGTCGTGTATGTTGCGGAGCTTCCACCGTCAGTTCAGGGAGACCCCGCGCTTCGAGCCTCAATCCCCGAGTCATAGAGCCCAACCCCACTCAGGGGTGCTTAGAAATATTTTTTCATTTTTGGTTACTACAATCCCTAAGAAACAGCTAAAATTCTGATTTTTGCTAGGGTTCTGAGTTCAGTATAGCCCACTAAACCCTGAACCCTAAACGGCCCTAAGCCTAATCACCCTAGACCCGAAGACCCAAATCCTAAAGCCCAGGACAAGTATAGAGACTTGCAGACAGGGTTTAGGGTTTAGGGTTTAGGGTTTAGGGTTTAGGGATCCCAAGCCACCCCGACCGACAAAACTAGTTAAGTAGGGATCTTCGGAAACCTAGGGCTCAGGCATGACGCAGCATGAAGAAGTCGTATGGATACCTTCCCCTAAGGGTCCATGTGCCCATATAGAGATACATGAGCCCCAAAGTACCTATATAGGGACTACATCAAGGCCAATGTATATACTGTATGAGTACATGGACCCTTAAGGTTCTAGAAGCCTTATCGAAGCCTCATAAGATCCAGAAGCCCGCGCATATGCCCTAAACCTTAACCCTAAACCCCTAACCCCTAACCCCTAAACCCCAAACCCTAAACACTCACCCCTAAAGCCCTAAACCCTTAAACCCCTGAACCCTTAAACCCCTAAACCTTACACCCTAGAAACTCAAGAAATGGAATCGCCCTGCCTGGGGTAGAAGATTTGGGAGCTTCGCTGCGAGTCGAAAGTCACAGGTTACTGTAGGGGCCTTAATGATTCGAATAAAGTTCCTTTAAAAGGGGTCTATAGGGGGTAGTAGAAGGGGTCAAAAAGAGGGATTCCATAATATACAAGCCTTGATAATTAGAATAGGGGTTTGGGGTGATGCGGGCGAAAGCCTGTCGACGAAGAGCGGAACGAAGGACGACATATGCATCCTCAAAGAATACGTATATACACATGTACAAAAGACATCTATAACTTACTGCAGATAGACTGCAGAAGTCGCAGGGGTTTGGGGTACACTACACTATAACTATGATAAGGAACCCCCAAAACCCTATTCTGATTATTCAGGCACCTTTGTCGGAGGTTTAGGGTGTCTTTAAGTGTACTCAGCGCTGCTATAAGTTTGCTTCAGTTTCAGAGCTTCAGGGCTTCATGGTTCGGGGCATTAGGGTAACTAGGACAGGCCCTTCTTCCCTTTTTTAGGGTTTAGGTTCTCTTATAACACCCTTTAACAGAAAAAAAACGGCACCCTTTTTTTTATTCCTAGGTTTCTCTTGCGTCTAGGTAAGGTTTGAGTGTTTAGGGCTTTGGGGTTCGGGTTTCGACGTCTTCCGGGGACGAGTTTACTTGTGTTCTGTTCAGACTCCAGCTCTGAGTGCTGAATGCCACATCTGCACTTGGAGGTTCATGGGTAGTGATGTACTACCTTTAAGGGCCCCATAGGGATTAGGGTTTAGGGTTTAGGGTATAGTAGGATTGTAGGGTTTAGGGGTAGTTATAAGTGGGGTTGTAAGTGCCCTAATATGGGTCATAGTTACCCGACTTATAACCCTACTTATAACTACCCATGAACCTCCAAGCAACACCTGATTGTTGCGAAGCTCCCAGCCATTAGATCTTCAGAGAAAACCGTGCCGATTCCGAAGCCAAAATGAGAGCGGCTCAGGGTTGAGGGCCTACTTGGAGGGTCGGGGACTTAGTAAGTAGGTAGTAAGTAGACTTATAAGTACCCTAAAAAGGGACCCTAATTGGGGTTATGGTGCTTATAAGTCCCTAAAATAACCAGTTACTAAGTCCCCCGACCAGTTACTAAGTCCCCCGACCCTCCAAGTAAGCCCCAAGCCCTGAGCGTTTAGGGTTTAGGCCTAACCCCGAGCCTGAACCCTCAACCGTGTTGCAAGTAAGGTTTCTTTGCAGATCCTTCGCTGTGCTCCCTTTCAGGCGGTGGCAATTCCGGGTTTAGGGCTTAGGGTACAAGATCTATGTAGGAAAGAAGCTTCAATAATCGACAAAAGCGTCACTTGGGGTTCCATCTACCCTGACACCCGGTTGAGGCCCGTCTATCATAGACTCCGTATAGTACTTAGTAGCTCCTCCATTAACCCTTCTAGAGCTCTTTGAAAGGAGCCCCATGAAGGCCCCTCTATCACACAAGCATACATCGCCAAAGCACTCAGACAGAGTCATGGTCGACGTGTTGGAAACTGAGCTGTCAAACTGAACACCGTCGACGGTAAGGGTTTAGGGTTTTAGAGTTTAGAGTAAACCCCATAAAGTTGGAAACCGGATTAAGGCCAAATCGTGTTGCGATTCCCTATACATTACTCTCAAGTTTTGAGGCTGCTGGGTTTCCAACTCTTGGGATTCTGCTATAGTAAGGTTTGGGGTTCAAGGGTTTAGGGGTTTTCTATGGAGGGATGACTTCTTGTCTTGGGCTAGCCTTCCTAAACTTCCTCTCTGCTTCGTGGGGCTTGGGGTTTTAGTTTCAGGTTTAGGTTTCAGGTGCCCTGAACACCTAACTCCAAACCCCAGGTGGACCTTATCCGCAGGAGCGCAGCAGTTTTGGGATAGGGGTGAGATTGCTGCCGAGAGACTCCCATATCCCTTAATTAAGGAATATACCTTAATTTATAGGAGGATCCCGAATATGCTTTAAGGTATATTCCTTAATTAAGGGATATTGGAGTCTCTGGGTGGTTTGGGGTTCACGCTTTTTGGGGTTCAGGGTTCATTCATTAAGTCTATAGGGCGATCTGTGGGTTTGTCCCAGAGTCAAGTCGCAAGGCCCATCACCCCGAACCTGCAAGCCTAAAGCGACAATCCTAAAGCCCGAACCAAAACTTAGGGGTACTTAGAAATGATTTTTAATTTTTGGTTATTAAAATCCCCAAGAAGCAGCTAGAATTGTAATTTTTGCTAGGGTTCTAAGTTGAGTATAGATAAGATTTGAACCCGAAAACTGAAACTCTTGAACCTGGAGCCCAAATCGAAACTTGACCCACCGCCAAAAATCGCAGAGGCTTCTTCCTCTGCTGCTGGAGGCATGTGGATTTAGTATTTTGGGTTTTAGCAGCAGAAGCTTTGGGCTAAACTGACGCAAGGCGGAATAGTGAGTGTTGCAGTCCTCGAATAAATTTACAAGAGTATGCGCCCACAACACCCCTGAAACACAATTGCAGTTCATGTGTTTTGGATTTTCGGTTCACCGCTTACATTGAACTGTAAAACATGAGCCGTAACCCTCTTGGGATCAGAAGCCGGATGCACCCTCAGCAGCACTTTCACAATCGGAAGCAGTCCTCTAATTACTGCGTAGTACTGCACATGCTTGTTAGGTGCAGGCAGAGCCGTGAAGACATGGTGCCTCGATCCTCACAGCGTTAAATTTTAAATCGCTTGACTTAAACTCTTCCACTCTTCCTCCTAGATCCTGAACCCAAAAGCCCAAGCCCCCAACGGAAGGATCCTCACTCTCAAACAGGATATGCAAGTTTACCATTCTACCAAAGTATTGATTGCAGCTGTCGTGATGTTTGCACGGAATCGTAAAGTGCTAGAACCTGTAAGGAACCAGAGATTTCGCCCTCATCGGTCACCCTCAACCGAGAATCTTCAGCCCCAAAACCCTAAACCCTAAACCCTAATTCCAGAACCGGGTTGGAGGTTTCGGCGGTCGCTTTCTTGTGGTGGCAAGCACCCAAGGGGGCGTTGAGACTGGGGATACGCACCTCAAGCTTTGGGGTTTGGCGCTTTCGGTTGAAGGTTCTTTGAGGGATCTGTTGGGGTTGTGTAAGGGCTCTGCAAGAAAACTCGGCTTGAGTGGGTCATTTCAAGGAAACCCTAAACCCTAAGCCCTACTTGGAGGTTCATGGGTAGTTATAAGTGGGGTTATAAGTCCCCTAGTATGGGTTGTAAGTATAGTTACCCTACTTTTTACCCTACTTATAACTACCAATGAACCTCCAAGAGCCCTCAGCCCTATCTGTGTGGCTTTGAGCCTTCAGAGCTCTTTTCAGGGACATTTTGCGCATGTGCGGCTTCACATATCAGGGGCATTAACGGATCTTAATAAATAGGGCCCTAGCCCTAGTAGAACCCTAAAACAAAGAAGACTTGCAGGAATCCATAAACGAACCTGTAAAGGAGTGTGTTCTTCTCGGAGCTGTTGCCCCACGTCTCTCTTTCACGCATTTAGTTCTGGCTTTAGGGTTTAGGAGCCACATCGAAGCCGCCGGGCAGATGCAAGGTGCATGAACCATGCCAGAAAAAGTGCGGTGTTGCCTCTCCCTGCTTATCCCGAGTTTGAGTGCCTGGCCTTGATCGAACACTCAACCCCAAACCCTAAATCCCAAACTCAAAACCCTAAACTTGTACACGTGAACCCACAATCCTAAGCCCTGAGCCCTAAACCCTAAATCCGAAACCCTCGGCCCTAAACCCTAAAGGCTGAATCCTAAAACCTCTGCCCTAAACCCTAAAGCCCGAAAAGCCCAATGGCGGCTTCCGTTCAGGTTTGGCTTTGCCACATGACACCCGGGCGGAGGCTTCGACTAGGGTTCCCTAAAGTTTCGGAGTTTCCGAAATTCAGGGGTGCCTTATTTTGGAGTCCTTAGTTTAGGGTTTAGGGCTTAGGGTTATGGTACTTTATTTTGGGGTTCGCAGTTTAGGGTTTAGGGCTTAGGGTCCTGCTACTTAGGGTCCTAGATTAGGGTGCTCTATTTTCGGAAACTCCCATTTGTCGGGACCCTTAACCCTAAACCCCAAACCCTAAACCCTAAACCCTAAACCGTTTAGGGACTAGGTTTTCGGTTTAGGGTTTCCTACAGGTCTACAGTTACCTGTAAAAGTCGCGTAAGGGCTGCTACAAAGATGCTTTACAGGACTTAGGGTTCCTTTAAGGGTTCTATGGAGTTCCATATGGGTGGTTGTCAAAATTGTGGTCCCTTTTTGGGTCCTTTATTCTAATACGGCACCGAGTATTTAGGGTTGGGGGGACCAACATTTTGCCAACTACCCATATGAGGTTTAGGGTTTTGGATTCAGTTGCTACAAAGATACCTTAGAGGACCTAGCGTTCCTTTAAGGGTTCTGTGGGGTTCCATAGTAGGGTCCCCTTTAAGGTACTATCAGGCTCCCGTTGAAGGGATCCTGTTAAAGAGCTGTAACGGCTAGTACATAAGGGTTGCTTTGAAGCTCCCCGACGATGATATGTATGCACATATGAATACATACATACATGTATATGTTTATGTACATGTATAAAAGTAGTCTTTTATGCCATAGTGTTCTCCAGCTTACGTGAAGGAGGGTGAGCCATGTGGGCGGAGACACGAGATGGACGCAGATACGGATGCGATATTGGCCGAGCTACAGACTTTACACAGAACGTGTTTGTCGGTTCAGGTTTAGTTTACCCGGCGATTTGTTGTTGTTGTTCAGGCCCAGTCATCACGTGAAAGGAGTGCCAACCGTGCGAGTGCTGCAGCTGCAAAGGCCACTTGTTGTAGTTTAATACGGGGGCCCACAGTATCCCAAAACTGTATACAGCAAAACCTTATGAACACGATTCAAACTCCAGCCACTGCACCCAACATCAACAAGAATTCTGAGAGCTGGCGCAGGTTTAGTATAGGGGTCGGAATAACTAGCAATAGTATCCCGTAGAAATCACTCTCACACCATACATATAAATAAACAAATAAATAAATAAGTAAATAAATAAATAAAGAAATATATATATATATATATGTATCTTCTGTAATACACACATATGTATATATATATATATACCTCGATAAACAATGTCTCCTGCATTGTGAACGCTTATCTGTATTCGGGTTCAGATAGCCCTTCATAAACCCAAACCTCTCTAATCCCCAAAATCCCCCTGAACCCTAACCCCCTGAACCCAACAGCTCTAAACCCTCAACCCGACGCCCCCGAACCCCATTATTAATCCCTTATAGTCCTTTCAAGAACCCAAAAGCCCGAAACCTAGCAGGTTGCACCCCGCAGCTTTACCTCTTCAGCGTCTGAGTGGCCAAAGAGCCTGCTCGCTGACGGCCAAAAACATGATTTAGGATTGGGAGTTCTAGGATTTAAGGTTTAGAGCTTTAGGGATGTAGGGTTTAGGGTTTAGGAGCTGGGTTCGGCCGTCGTCGCCGCATGTGAGCCCCTGCAGCCTCAGCAAAGGCCCACGCCTGAACCCGGGATCGCAAACCACAAAATTTCATTACTAGTGTCATCGGTGTTGTACTTGTTTGAGATGTCAATATACTGTCATTGTTATGGTTGTTGTGAATGTTATTGTTTAGTTACTTTGTTTGATTATTGTTTGTGCTGTCATCCGCTTTATGTGTGTTCTTCTTGTTCCTGTTCTTGTTCTAGGGTCGATCGCCCTCGTTTGCACCACTTTCTCTGTCCCTCATGTCAACATCGTGCCCGCATCCACTTGCCATCCATGCCCAAACCATGATAACGTCATGCTGCCAATCCATCCATCGGCCAGTGCATCCATGCCCCGACCAGTCCATGTTACCAAGCCGTGCATTGGCCAGTCAACCATCCCCAAACCATGATAACGTCCATGCTTGTGGTTGTGGTTGTTGCTGTTGTTGCTGGAGTTACTCTATTGATGATCAGTATATTTTTTGCTTGTTATCATTGGTTTCGCACTATTTCGATCGTTATTGCCATGATCTAATGAATTATCTACTTCATCATCTCGCTGTTGAACTAACTGACTTGCTTGGTTGCGTACTTGTTTGCTTACTTTGCTCACTTACCTACTTACTTACTTACTTACTTACTTGCTTGCTTGCTTGCTTACTTACTTACTTGCTTGCTTACGTACCTTCTACTTGCTTGCTTAATTACTTGCTTACGTGCTTGCTCGCTTGCTTGATTGCTTGCTAGCTTACCTACCTACTTACTTACTTACTTACTTACGTGCTCACTCGCATACGTGCTTACATACCTACCTTCCTAACTACCTACGTACTTACTTACTTGCTCAACCTAGCTTAACCTAACTTAGCATTGCTTAGCTTAGCTTGCCTTAGCTTTTCTTAGCCTAGCTTGCCAAACTAAGTGATTAAGTGAATTATGTGGTTCATCAGTTAACTAGTCAGTTACTCAGATGATTTCTGAGTTAGGTGAACGATAGGTAAATACCTATATATGGTCAGGCGTCTGGCGTTCCCAGCCCCCCCCCCCCCCCCCCCCCCCCCCCCAACGGTATGGTCTGCTAGGGGTGGGGGGGGGGGGGGCTGGCGTGTGCGGAAAGGGGTCGGGGCTGTTGGAGCTGTCACTGGATTGTGGGGTGGTGCTCGCGGCCTGGGCTCGCACGCACAAGCAAGCCGCAAACCCTATAACGCAGCGCGTGCTCCTGTTTTGAGTAACCTAAACTTGTACTTCAAACCCTATACCCAACCCTAAACCCCACCTAACTGCAGGCTCTAAGCCTAAAGCAGAACATACACCGCAAATCCTCCCCAAGCCCTTGTCGACTCGAAGCGCTATACCTTGTAACCGTAAACCCAACACTCAAAAGCTTAATCTAAACCCTAAACCCCAAAACCCCACAACCACCCCACAGGGGGAAGAGGAACCCCACACCCCACACCACAGGGGAGGGGGGGTCCCACCCTACATCCGGACCATTGACCTTTGGGGGGGGGAGGGGGGGGGGGCCGCGGAGCGCGTGACCATATATGCTCCATGCTGGACCCTTCGCCCAAACGAGAACGCTGAGCCATTGTCCCTGACCCTGAACCCTCAATTATAAGCGCTCTACCCTGAGCCACAAACTTACAGAAGCCCCTCGCCAGTTTTTTCTGCCGCTGCCTTGGGCTTCACAGCCCCGGTTTGCTTTTGGAAGTCAAGACTCTGGCTTCGACCAGAGCCCACTCTAGAGGATTGAGGGTTAGGGTTGAGGGTGTGATGCGAGATGACGGTACAGCCCAGCATAGCAGAGTAGGATCTTCAGGCTGGAGTGGGAAGCACGTTTCAGCTTACTGTAAGCTTCAGGTTTTGCAGAAGACGGACAGAACCCCACAGCCTCACGTCCACACGCAGAGACCTTGACGACCCCCAACATTCCCAATCCACAAGCCGCAAATCCCAAATCTTCGAGCAAACGCATCACGAAACGAGGTAATCAGTACTCAGAATGATGATGAGACAGGTCTTTTTGCAGTAGCTAGAACACATGCCTGTTCATTTGCCCGCCGTGCCCCGTCCCATGTTCGGGCGGGGGCCAGATGCGCAGGGAACTGAGACGCTCGTGAGGGTTTACAGGGTTTGGCCGTTTCGGGGTTAGGGATTAGGATTTGGCTAGTTGTCAACATTAAGGTCCCTCTTTGGGTACCCTAAATAACAGGTGCCGTATTACAATAAGGACCCAAAAAGGGACCCTAATATTCACAACCACTATTTGTCTGTTTAGCTCGGTTGGATTAGAGCAATAATCGTAAGGTTTCCTAGCTGGAAACCTGACACGTGACAGGAACCCAAATAAGAGTTTCCGAAAATTAGGGGTACCTTGTTTTGGGGTCCTTACAATAAGGATCCTACCAGTTAGGGTACTATATTGGGGTACCCCATTTTCGAAAACTCTCAAATCTAGATTGGCCCTCGGAAAGCCGATTAAGCTATGCAAGTCCTTGTCTTGGGCTGATCTCAAAAGAACTTTGAAATTTCTGCAAAACCCTGAACCCTAAGCCCCTAAACGCTAAACCCTAAAGAAACCCCAATCCCTAAACGGAAAGACCTAGTAAGTTGACTGTCCGTGATGCATTAACTCGGGCCTCCCTTGAGTGCGGGAGGTCTTTCCACCCACGTCCATGGGTTGCTGCGGGAGTGCGGTTGCGTGGAAATCGGGTTTAGGTCTTAGGAGATTTAAGGTTCGGGGTTGAGGGTTTAGGGTTTAGGTTTTAGCGTTTAATTAAGGTTCGGGGTTGAGGGTTTAGGGTTTAGGTTTTAGCGTTTAATTAAGGTTCAGGGTTGAGGGTTTAGGGCTTGGATTATTGGTGTCAATCAGGGTGGCCTGCTTTACAGACCACCCACACAGAGCCTAAACCAAAGAATCCCTCCAGCGTGGGTGGGCGGGGCTGGGTTGCGCTCCAAAACCTGACATTCTGTAAACTGCTAGCTGGTGCCGACTTGTAAGCAGTCTTCGGTCGTACGTATGAGCCCATGAATCCTATAGAGTCGCATCGTGGCACCAGGGAGTTTCCGAAAATAGGGGTACCTTATTCTGGGGCCCTGATGATAAGGATCCTACTATTTAGTGTACCGTATTAGGGTCCCCTATTTTCGGAAACTCCCACCAGATTCCAATCTTCAGACGGCCTTCCAAATCGAGTTCGCAACGCATACAAATCCAACAGTCCTCCTGCGGCCCGAATGGAGATCGAAACTGTTCCCTTATAGATCCCTTAAGGGAGCCCGGAGCCCTCATAGGAACTCGTAGTAGAACCCTCGAAAAACCTGAAACCTAAACCCTAAACCTAGAATCCTAAACCCTTAACTAAACTCTGAGACCTGTACACCAGGAACTCAACTCAACCGAAGCCCTAGGCCTTGAAACCCGCAGACACACATACCAAAGAGCCAACAAGCCCTTTGACAACCCTAAACCCTAAACCCTAAACCCTAAACACTCCATCCCCAAAGCCTCAACCTGAGCCCATACACACACCCCTGATTCCTAAGCCCTGAACCCTAATCCCACCAACCACCAGAAGCCATAAACTGATCTTGAGCCCTAGGGGAAACCACAGAAACCCCTAAACCCAAACCCTTAAACCCTACATCTTATAGATCCCTTATAGATCCGTTAAAGGAGCCCTAAGTAGATCCCCTAAAGGAGCCGTTAGTAGATCCCTTAAAGGGAACCCTAAGTAGATCCCTTAAAAGGAGCCCTAAGTATGTAGATCCCTTAAAGGAACTTTCATAGGCACCCTTAAAGGAGCCCCCAAAAAACCTAAACCCTAAACCCTTCCAGAGACTCAAATATCCCTTAAGTGAGGAATATACCTTAAGTTATAGTAGGATGCCTAATATGACTTAAGGTATATTCCTTAATTAGGGGATATTGGAGTCTCTGGGCTTAGCCGCCTTAGCCACACAGAAACCTAAACCTTACGCCCTAAGCATCCCTTATCCCTTACCGATCCCTTAAATGGAACCCTAATAGGCCCCCCCCCATTGCAAACAAATCCAACGCCCTTCCCAGAGACTCCATTATCCCTTGATTAAGGAATGTACTTGAAATTATAGTAGGATCCTCAATATAATCTAAGGTATATCCCTCAATTAAGGGGTATTGGAGTGTCTGGGTTCTAAACCCTAAACCCCCTAAACCCCAAACCCCTAAACCCCCAAATCCCTAAACCCCCTAAACCCCTAAACCCCCGAAACGCCCTAAACCCCTAAACCCCATAGATTCCTCAAAGGAACCCCCATAGATTCCTCAAAGGAACCCCCATAGATCCCTTGAAGGAACCCCTATAGATCCCCTAAAGGAACCCGTAAAGGAACCCCTAAACCCCGTTTTGAGGTCCAGGAGCGAAGATGCCAGGGCCTTTGGCGAGCTCCTGCTTTGAGTTTCCTTACCTTTGGTGAGTTTGGGTTTAGGGGTTTAGGGGATCTACTTGGGGCTCTTTTAAGGGATCTATAAGGGATCTGCAAGATGCAGGGTTTAGGGGTTTAGGGGCTTTGGGGGTTTAGGGTTTAGGGTTTAGGGGTTTAGGGTTTAGGGGTGTAGGGGTTTAGGGTTTAGGGTTTAGGGTTTGGTTAGTAGGGAATGTAAGACTGGTAGTAATCCTCCATTCCCTCCGAACCAAAGGTAAGCTTCGGGGCCCTCGGCTTTCAGGGCTTTGCAGCTTTTAGGGGTTTGGGGGTTTGGGGGTTTCGAAGTTTCGGGTTTAGGGGTTTAGGGGTTTGGGAGTTTGGGGGTTTCGAAGTTTCGGGTTTAGGGGTTTAGGGGTTTGGGAGTTTGGGGGTTTCGAAGTTTCGGGTTTAGGGGTTTAGGGGTTTGGGAGTTTGGGGGTTTCGAAGTTTCGGGTTTAGGGGTTTAGGGGTTTGGGAGTTTGGGGGTTTCGAAGTTTCGGGTTTAGGGGTTTAGGTGTAGGTTTTGCGGGTTTGGGGGCTGTAGTGTTCGTTTGGCTTTTGGGAGTTCTGATCTCGCAGCATTTAGCATGTTTGTAGAGTGTTGTGTTGAGTGACTCATGAAGGTCTGTGACTTCGAGGGTTCAATCCAAGGGTACAAGGAGGGACCCTTAATAAGGACCCCTAGGTATACACCTTGAATATAGCTCCATTCTAGGGTAGGGGTCCCCATTAAGGGTCCCTCCTTTTCCCCTAAACCCCCTAAACCCCCTAAACCCCCAAACCCCTAAACTCTAAACCATATACCCTTATAGAATCCCTATAGATCCCTTTAAAGGGACCCTTCAAGGGTCCCTCCTTTTCCCCTTTGACTCAAGGTTTGGAGTTTCGGGTGGACAGGCCTAAAGTCGCCGAACCCCATAGCAGATCCGGAACCGGAAACACCTGAAACACTTCAAGAACTCAAAGGGGAAAATGAGGGACCCTATAATGGGGACCCCTACCCTATAATGGGTTATATAATGGGTACATCCATACGCATCGTTTGCGCCCCCACTCTACAGGAACGTTTCTGCCCAGAGGCTCCAATATCCCTTAATCAGGGAATATTCCGTAGATCATACTAGGTATCCTACTATAATTAACGGTATATTTCTCAATTCCGGGATACTAGAATCCCCTAAACTCTGGGGTCCCCCAAGCTTTCCCCCAACCCCCTGTTGTTTGCAGACCTCCAGAGAAACCCTACAGATCCCTTACAGTCCCCTTAAAGGAACCCAAATACTGTATCCCCTTAAAGGAACCCTAGTAGATCCCTCATAGTCCCCTTAAAGGAACCTTAATACAGACCCCCAGAAGAATCCAAAAAGTAGATCCCTCAATGGGGGTTCCTATAAAGTAACCTTAGTATAGGGCCCCAAATTGTGAGGGAACCCGAATACTTAAAGGAACCCGACTAGATCCCTTGAAGCAGCCCTAATCGATCCCTTAAAGGGACCCTAGAGATCCCTTACAGTCCCCTTAAAGGATCCCATTATAGATCCCTTAAAGGAACCCTTAAAAGAACCCTCATAGATCCCTTAAAGGAAGCCTCCTCGTTCTTGCAGACTTCCAGAGTGAGGCCGGGCGCGATGGGGGCCGGACCGGTCTCAAAGAGACGAAGGCGCCTTCGTCATGTTTTGGTTTAGGGTTTAGGGTGGTTTAGGGTTTAGGGTTCGGGGTTTAGGGTTCAGGATTTAGGGTTCGGGGTTGAGGGTTTAGGGTTGAGGGTTTAGGGTTCAGGGTAAAGGGTTTAGAGTTCAGGGTTTAGGGTTACAACATGATGTTTGTTGTCAGAGTTCTCTACCACAATATGGATCTAGTTCTGGGTTATCATGCGCACCCATCCATCCGTCCGTCCATCCATCCATCCATTCATGCATACAGTCATACGCATGCATTCATATGCGTGCATGCATGCATGTATGTATGTATGTGTGTGTATGTATATACGTACGTATGTATATACGTATGTATGTATGTATGTATGTATGTATGTATGTATGTATGTATGTATGTATGTATGTATGTATGTATGTGTTTATGCACTTATGCATGTATGTATGTATGCATGCATGCGTGTATGCATGTATGTAGGTATGTATGCATGCATGCATGGATGGATGTGTGTATGATTGAACATTGTTGGGCATGGGGTGCTGCTGCTGCTCCTCCTCCGCCGCCTCCTCCTGCTGCTGCTGCTGCGATGTGACAAGTCGCTTCGATCGAAATTCATGCAATGGCAACGCTCGAGTATAATTAGAATAACTAGAAGCCTGTATAATTGCCAATATTGTTCCTTGGGGTGCAATGTTATATCGGTGCAACAACAAGCCCCAAAACCAACCCGACGCGATTATAGGAATTCAGGCGTCAATAATGGCCGCACTGAAGGGACTCGCTACGGCAGCCATGAGCTGTCGCGGGCACAGCCGCAGCCTTTATGTAATGAGCCACTGCCTCGAGTCGCCGAAGATGATTGGGTTCCAGGTTTTTAGGCTTTAGGGTTTTGGGGTTCACGGGTTCTGGCGTTTGGGGTTGTGGGTTTTGGGGTTGGGGTTTCGGGTTTAGGGTTTCGGGTTTCCAAAGTTTAGGATCTGGGATGTTACCTTCAACAGCACTCGTCTAACTGTTTTTCGGGCTCCTGCTGCACGGGCATTTAGAAAACGGACTTGGGGTATCAGAACTTGTTGGGTTTAGGGTTGAAGGTCAAGCGGTGTTCCCTACATCGTCAGACCCTACATGCCCTCTCGCAAGAGTGTGTTTTGATATCTATAGACTGCATAAAGCATTGTAGAAGGCTTCGAGAACATGAAACCCCAAATCTGCAGGCTTCGCTGAAGCCACTGGTCCGGGATGTCATCAACGCACGCTGCCGACTTGTTTGCCTGAAGCCTGAAGCCACGATGTTGGGATTTCAGGTTTAGGATTTAGTGATGTATCTTGGCCCTTTTCGGTTGAGGGGAGGTTTATAAAAAAAGCGAAGGTTGGTTTCCAGCGGCTTTGGGTGTTTAGCTTCGGTGGTGGTAACTTGCGGTCTTTGGGCTGGGGTTATATGGGGTTCGGGGGTTTAGGGTTTCGGGGTTTAGGGTCTGCAAAGGTATGCTGCAGCATACGCGGAAAGTTTTGTTTAGCCGGGCTCGGGGCGCGACCCCAGAGCCTCCAAAACCCCTTAATTAAGGAATATGCCTTAAATTATATTAGGGATCCTATTATACTTCAAGGTATATTCCTTAATTAAGGAGCTTTGGAGGCTCTGGGACATGTTCGCTGTCAATTGCGGGCCTTCGGACGTTCGGGGCTAGCCCGTCTGCGCAAGGGAAGCCCTGTTGTTTTTTTGGTTTAGGGTTTAGGGTTTAGGGTTTAGGGTTTAGGGTTTCGGGTTTGGGGTTTAGGGTTTAGGGTTTAGGGTTTAGGGTTTAGGGTTTGGGGTTTAGGGTTTGGGGTTTAGGGTTTAGGGTTTGGGGTTTAGGGTTTGGGGTTTAGGGTTTAGGGTTTAGGGTTTAGGGTTTAGGGTTCAGGGTTTAGGGTTTAGGGTTTAGGGTTTAAGGTTTGGGGTTTAGGGTTTAGGGTTTGGGGTTTAGGGTTTAGGGTTTAGGGTTTGGGGTTTAGGGTTTAGGGTTTAGGGTTTAGGGTTTAGGGTTTAGGGTTAGAAATGATACTCTGTCGCAGCACATTCGCGACTTGCACATTCAGTGCAACCAGCTTGAAGATAGGCTTGCAGCCGCCCAAGTTGCTGTCGCTGTGCCTTTTCCTGCTGGCTTGCTGACCCAAGCGTCATCAGCTGATGCAGTCAGTGCCTGGGGTCGTTTCGGGACCGGATGATTCTGTTGAAACCATGTGGGAGATTCCGAAAATAGCGGACACTAATCTAGTACCCTGAATAGTAGGATCCTTGCTTATAAGCATTGCATCAAATTTCTTATCGGATTTCAAAAGGCTTGCATGAAAGTTCTTCAGGGTTTCGTAACGGCCCCTGGCGGTTTCTGTATATTGATGGTTCTGTTTGCTCCTTCGTCACACAAAACATGGTCGCCCAATAACCCTAAACCTCTACGTAAATCCTAAACCAACCCACGACCCCCGACAACTCGTGAGTTTCAAACATTATGGAACCCGTAAGGGCTTGGAGTCTCTGGGAATCCAGCTTATACTAGGGATCCGATCACTACGTAGGGCCATTACAGAAGGGGGGGGCCGCCCAATGCCCTGATATTGAGAACCCCACCATAAACCGAAACCCAAAACCTTCAAACCCAAGCCCTAAACCCTAAACCCAAACCCGAAACCTGTCCGTGTGGGGTTCCGAGTCTAGGGTCCTTCAAAGAGAGGCACTTTCTTCAAAGGCCCTAGTGTTTAGTCCCATAATCGAAAGCTTAGGATGGAGAGAGGGTTTATGTGTGAGGGGTCGACATGAAGCCTTAGCAAAAATATTTGGGATGTTAAGTATGAGGACTCCGAGGTAGAAGCTCTTGTAAGCAACTTGGTAGCACTCTTATAATATAGGGGCCGAAATAATTACCTATACTATGTTGGGGGTTCCTTGTTATAAATAATATTAGTATAATGGGCCCCAAAACCCTATTCTAATTATTAAGGCCCCTACATTACAAGCCTGTGCAACCTTTCTGGACTCGTCTGAGCCATGCCAGGGACTCGTTCCCGTGGACAAGGACTGTCTGCGCGTTTAGGGTGTTTGGGGTTTGGGGTTTAGGGTTTTCCGGTCCTGAAAGTAGATTCCTCAAACAGGTTGCTTATGCCAAGAATCAAGGGGGGTTCTCTAATAATCGGGTTCTTATCAGAGTTCAGTTCTCTTGTAGTGGCATCACTTTGAGCTCAATCTAGATCACTTGCCAAGTTAATTGACTGTGTCGTTCAGGATTCGCAAAACAATACTATGCGCTTTGGAATGAAAGTACGGCGACCACCTTCAAACGAGCTCTGTCGCGTTGGGAATCTGTCTGCGCCGCAATGGGTGCCTAGAGTCTGATTGATTTAGTATTTAAGAAATCTGCTCAGTTATTTAACAAGTATTACCACCTATAGATTATAGTAATCTGAATTGATATTAGTTCTAGTAATAACAATGCCAATGCGGAGACTTATGCGGAAGCAACAGCTAAAGTAGGGTTTCGATATTTGGGCGCCGATGCGGAGGCGCCGGCGGCAAGGGGAGGTCGCTCATGCCAGGGCATCTGAAGCGCACCTACCCGGATCACGTCCACATGACCTTGGACGTGCGCCAGTTGGTGGCGGATCCGGCGAAGAAGGACAAGGCGCCGGCGGGGGTGTCCGCGCTTGCTCATCAAGTCGTTGACTGCCAACTACAATGAGAATTTCGATCAATCGGCTACGGCTGCTTTCCGAGTATGTCGAACACAAGGTGCCGAAACGTTATCTCCTGAACGGTCCTTCCCTGGTACATGTTTTGGGAAACGTGATCAAAGCGACATGCATGGGTCGCTACTACGGACTTTGGTTCTGAGGACAACAGCCCGCTCCGGGCTTTCTTTCACGTGCTGGGGTTTAGGGGTTTTGGGGTTTAGGGCTACGGGGGTTTAGGGTTTGGGGCTACGGGGGTTTCTGGTTCTTTTAATTTGCTTTTGATTCTAGCGCTAGGAAGGGGCGAACGGAGCATCGACCCTAAACCGTCATGGACAGAGGTTTGGGGTCTTAGGCTTGCAGGTCCAGTGTTGAGAAGATGCGCGTACTGTTAGTACTCTTGCTATCATCAATATTGATTTATTTGGTTCCCCATACCCGAAACCCTAAACCCGAAACGTGATTTGCATTGCTACCAGCTTTTTTCATGTTTTTTCCAGGCCATGGGTTGGGTAAATATAGTGGTGTTAATAGTTATGGCAAGGAAAACCAAGGACAAATTTGCAAGTAGTCAGGCTTCTAGATTAGGGTGGTTAGACTCACGGTTGCCAACGCTCCGTTGCGCTGCGGGCAGCGGTGAGGTTTTCCGGAGACGCTGTAGACTCCAACCCAGAGAGCGCGATACCCCCTTAAATTAAGGAAGATGGCCTAAGTTATAAAGGGCCTCATATTATGACTTAAGCTATCTTCCTTAATTCCCTTGTAGAAGATTTATAATTAGATCCCTTTAGGGAACCCCTAGGCCTTAAGCTATATTCCTTAATTAAGGGGTATTGGGCTGAGGCTGCGCCGTAAGAGGGGCTCGGAAGCCTCCAGCCATAAGGTCGGGGCCTAGGGCTCCTTTAACGGGGTCTATAAGGGCTTCTATAAGGGATCCATAAGGGTAGGGTTTAGGGTTTAGGGTAGGGTTCCTTTATAGAGGTTCTAGAAAGGGCTGCTATGTAGTACCCTTATTCCCTTCTTGCAGTCTTAGGTTTCTGATAAAGTTACCCAACACAAAAAAGGGAGCCCTTTTTTGTTCCTATGTCACTGGGTATCCTAGTTAAAGGGTTCTATAAGGGTGACTATAGGGGATCTATAAGGGTAGGGTTCTTTTAAAGGGTTCCGTAAAGGGCTACTGTAATTAAGGGAGCAAGAAGGGGACGACAATATAGGGCCTTAATTATTGGAATAGGGTTTCTTTAAAGGGTTCGATAAGGATCTATAAGGGTACTATAATGTAGGGGCCTTAATGATTAGAATAGGGCTTAGGGGTATGGCATACTATAATTATACTAAGGAGCCCCAAAACCGTAGTCTAAGTATGAAGGCCTCTACATTAAACAGCCCACAGTGTAAGGTCTTATGAACGCCCTAGGCCCTAAACCCTAAGCCCTAAAACCCTGAAACCTTGAAGCCGAAAATAGGACTTTCCGAAAATTAGGAGCACCTTATTTGGGGGTCCTTACGATGGGGATCCTACCATATAGGGTACTATATTAGGGTCCCCCATTTTCGGACATCCCCAAATAACAAAAATGCCAAAACCCTAAACCCAAGCCTGCAAATCCAAAAGTCCTAACCCCTCCAGAGGAGCCTACATCCCTTAAAGGACCCCTTAAGTGAACCCTTCAAGGAACCCCTTTATGGGATCCTTAAAGGACCCCTTTAAAAAGGAACCCTTAAAGGGGAACCCGTATAGATCACTTAAAGGGTTCAGTGGGTTTAGGGTTTAGGGTTTAGGGTTTAGGGTTTGGGGTTTAGGGTTTAGGGTTTAGGGTTTAGGCCCCTTCAAAACGAAGCTTTGGCAGGACAGGGAGATCATCCAGATACGAAAGGGCCGTGGTGGCCTCTTCGGGAAGCAGGCCTTGCCCTGTAACCCTATAACCCCAAAACCCTAAACCCCTGAACCCCTAATCCCTAAACCCCTAAACCCCTAAACCCCTAAACCTCTAAACCCCTAAACCCCTAAACCCCTAAACCCCTAAACCCCTGAACCCCTAAACCCCTAAACCCCTAAACCCCTAAACCCCTAAACCCCTAAACCCCTAAACCCCTAAACCCCTAAACCCCTAAACCCCTGAACCCCTAAACCCCTGAACCCCTGAACCCCTAAACCCCTAAACCCCTAAACCCCTAAACCCCTAAACCCCTAAACCCCTAAACCCCTAAACCCCTGAACCCCTAAACCCCTAAACCCCTAAACCCCTAAACCCCTGAACCCCTAAACCCCTAAACCCCTAAACCCCTACACCCCTAAACCCTAGGGCAGAGGTTTTGATCTCGAACTCTGGAGCCCCAACCCCCAACATCCTCACCACGACACCCACACCTGAAACCCTAAACCCTAAACTCCGATTCCCTGGAAAAAGGAGCTTAAAAAAAAAAAAAAAAAAAAAAATCCTTAAATCCTAAACCCCAAACCCGGAACCCTCAGTGCTAGGCCTTTGGGTTTGTAAGCTGAAGGGTTTTGCAGGTCGAGGTCTGAAGCCTGAGGGCCCGCCCAGGCTGGGATAGTAAACTCCGAGTTTGACAACACTGGGGTGGTAGCAAAGTCTGTCACCTGAGGAGTTGTCAAAATTAGGGTACCTTTTTGGGTACCCTAAATATTAGGTGCCGTACTATATTAGGGACCCAAAAAGGGACCATCATTTTGACAACCACACACCTGCAATTTCTGGTTTCAAAATTTTGGGGTCGTGAACTCAAGAGCTTAAAACCTGAAGCCCTAAGCCCTTAGCCCTTAAGTTAACCCTAAACCCAAAACCCCTAAACCCCTAAACCCCTAAACCCTAAACCCCTAAACCCCTAAACCCCTAAACCCCTAAACCCCTAAACCCTAAACCCTAAACCCTAAACCCTAAACCCTAAACCGTTTCGGAGCCACGGCAGGCACAGAGCTTCCGCACCACTTCCCAACCCTAAACACCAATAGGGACCCATTCTGTTGATGGTATACCTGTAGCCGAAAAGACCTACCTTTTCAAGGAGCTATATATATATATATATATATATATATATATATATATATATATATATATATATATATATATATATATATACAAATATATATATATATATATATATATATATATATATATAAACACCATAATAAGGAACCCCAAAAAGGTAGGTCTTTTCAGCTACAGGTACATCCTGCATCACTCATAAAAACTAGGACGCCCAGTACTCCCTTATAAACTTACCCAATACCAAAAAGGGAGCCCGTTTTATTCCTAGGTTACTGGGCATCCTAGCCATAGTTTAGGGTCATTAAGGCAATGCAGGATTTATATCATCAACCGTAGTGTTAAGAACCTCCTTCACACCGCAACGATGAGATCTTTGTAGTACTGTATTCTTGCGTCAAGCTTAAACCCTGGGTTCTTGTTCGCCCTAAACCCCAAATCCCAAACCTATGTAAACCTAGAACCCCTACATAGGCCCTATACTTCGAGTATTGCCTGCTACTGTATGCTGTGCTGTATGCTGAAACATTTAGGAGCTTAGCCCTAAACCCCAAGCCCAAAGCAAAGCTTTAAACTCAAACTCCCCGAAACCTTAGCCCTAAACCGTAAACCCTAAGCCCAATGCCTTGAAGTTTTGGCCACAAGTCGTCTTGGAGAACAGCCAGACTATGCAGCCGGCCGTGATGATTGCGCTGCAAGGATGCCCAGCGGGCGCAGCATATATCGGTTGGAGTATGGCTTGTGCCTATGTAGGGTGCTTTACCGGGTGGGCTGCACATAACATGGTCGCTTGCCATTTGCGATCACTATCTGGACCTGCCCGCCTCCCAATGTACCGTGCATGTCAAAGCGGTTGTCGCAACAAGCACGATGGCAATGGGCAAGGTACACACCTGTCACTACAAGTGACCACATGTCGGTTCTCAGCCTGTCCGACAATGCCCCGCTGGTGCACTTTGTAGCAGTCTGTGCGACTTGCGGGCAGTGGTGCTACTGCTCACAAGTACCTGAGGCCACTAGTGGACCGCGCAGCCGTCGCAACCCGCCCTTTTACGACAAGGCGAGGTCATGCACACCCAGGGGATGAACTAGTTTTACTACACATAAATGGTGTTGTGGCTACTCTTTGCTTCTACAGCAGTGCCATCTCCATTCTGACCGGTGGGCTACAGCAGCACCGATTCCCAATTGACCTTTCATGTGATTAGGAGGATAGTGTTGCCAGGCCTTTTGTGGTTGCCCGAGGGATGCGGTTTTCTCCTTCAACACAAGCCTCATTGCTGAGGTATTTGTGTACAATGGTTGGGGCCTCTGACACATGCCCGCGTTTGGATGCTTTAGTTAACATCGTCTTTCAGATCCGAAGGTCCCAACCAACAGGCTCCTCCTAATATAGGAATTCTAACTGTACATGAGAGCCCTTAAAAATAAAACCTGTCAAGGCCTTAACGCCCTCAAACCCGGCGTGGCACTGTTCCTGTAAGGATGACCTCAACTACTACAGCGTCTTTCAGGATATCCGGGAGGGTGTAGGCTTTAGGGTTTTGAGGGTTTAGTTTAGGGTTCAGGTTTTTTTTGAGGGCCGGGAGGGCCACTTTCAGAAGATTGAAAGGGGGGATTCAGAGTGTAGTGCCGAGTGTGTGGTGTATGGTTTCTAGTGTCTGGGGCTGAGGTTTGTGCGTTAGGCCTTCCCCTGGTGGAGTTCGTTGCGTGGTTTTGAAGCTTTGGACAGAGAGGGATCTTGGAGGTTCATGGGTAGTTATAAGTAGGTTCTATACTTATATATAGCCCGTATGAAGGGACTTCTAACCCCACTTATAAGTTTGGCTTGCAGGTGTAAGGTTTGTAACGTTTCGGCCCATTTGGGCCATGGCCAGTCTTTCAAGAAGGGCCCTTAGCCAAGGCTCAAGGGACGCCCCAAACCTCCGAGTATTGTTTGGGGTTCCTTATTCTAAGAACTCTTCTGCAATATATACACCCGAAGCTTTGACACAGCTTTAGCCATGAAACCTAAATCGCCAAGACCCGAAACGCTTCCGCCTGCAAGGCTGTTAATGGTCGTGTTGCGCAGAAGCAGTGGCGGTGATGGTAGTAGGCGTAGGACCAGAAGCAGCAGCAGCAGTAGTCGTCGCGGTCGTCATAGTGCTGCTGCTGCCTCTGCCGCTGCTGCTCCTGCAGCTGCTGTCGCCAGCAAGACCGCGACTTCTACATGTATTACTACTACACCATAAATTGCGCCTCTTACATTTTTTTGGCTTCATTGGTACTGTTATGACCCGTCTTATGTTTTCTACAACGTTTGCTGTTGCTGTTGTTCTCGTTGCAAGTGTCTTGCATTGCAATCTTGCACGGCTTCTTCTTGCTCGAATGACTGGCAGGAGGTGCCGCTGTCTCTGAAAGAGAAGCTGGTTGAGGCCCTCAATACACCTGTTCTTGCTCCTAGTTCTTTTTGAGGTATGTTGTTTCAGCGCCGTGTTGATCCTTAAAGCTGGCGGGTTCAGTTTGTGTGTTTTTGGGGGAAAGGGATCAGCAGTTAGTCATGAAGGTCAGTGCTTAGTTTGCGCATACATATTTTGCAAGACCAGGTGCTTTCGCCTTCTGTTACACGTGGGTTGTGGGCTAGACCCAGGCTTGTATCGCACAAGGCTTCCTGTGCGACAACGATGGACAAGGGGATCTGTTTGACAAGGTTTTATGTGAGACAAGAGACAACAGGTTGTGTTCCGATTCAAGGACGGCGTTGCGTGATTTGAGTTGGCTAGGTTTGGCCCATATGTACATATACATATACATATATATATATATATATATATATATATTACTGGCATGCATGTATGACTAGGTATGTAGGTAGCTACGTCTGCATGCATGCATGCCTGCAGGTTTCTCATTTATGTGTATGCATGTATGCATATATGAACGTGTGTTTGGGAAGCCAGACTTGACAACTGCACCCGAGTGGCATGTTAGAACAGCATAGGTTCGAACGTACTGAGATTTAATACAGATTGTGCAATCTTTTTTCAGCACGTTTTTTCGGGTCTTCTTCGATGCTAAGCATGGCACGTAAACGGGAACATCGAAAGTGCAAGTATCGCATTTTGCAAAGTTTAGTATTGTTGTTCTTCACGGTCCAATACTCTTTATACTCTATTATACGGGTATATTGCCCCTGATGTTGCGAAACACCTCAGGCAAGAGTTTCCAGCATGTAAGTCTAGAGTACACTCGCGATACGCACAGTTTGGTCCTACACAGCGCTCACGACAGTCCTAATGAACCGCTAAACCGCAAAATCTTAGCAGTATTTAGGGCCTGAACCAAGCATGTAAACAAAACCCAAACCCCAAACCCCAGAACATAAGCTCACCCTAAACCCTAACCCCCTTTCAAAGAAGCAAAATCTCAACCCCTTCCAGCTGTTCAGAAGTCTCCAACCACCCCCCAAAAGGCCCGAGACTTTGCAGCCCCAAGCGTAAACCCTGAGCCACGCACCCATTTTAGGGTTTAGGGGTTGCTATAGTCTTGTTAGGATTTTTTTGTTAATTTTTGTGCCATATAATCCAAGAGAAGATTAACCATACGATTTTTATTATGGGGGGTATAGGTTGCGGCTTCAGGGTTTAGTGTCCAAGTACCTCCACAATGCTGAAGCCTCACCCCTGAACTTCATACCCGAAGCCTTGAAGCCCTCTGCATCCCCACCAGCCCGAACCCCAAATTCCGGTTTAGGGTTTAGGGTTTAAGGAGTTTAGGGTTTAGGGTCTAAGGAGTTTAGGGTTTAGAGTTTAGGGTTCAGGGTTTAGGGTTTCAGAACATCACGGTTCGAATCGCGCACTCCCAAGCCCTTTGGATCACATACAAGAGTTGCATAAGAGCTGGACACACCTGGTACACCTGTTCAGGATGTATTTCGAGTTGTCCTAGGACCTACATACAACGCTTAGAGAGCCATATCGAGCCACACTGACCTCCACTAAGCTCTAAGCCCTAAGACCTAAAGCCCTGCCCCTAAACCCAAAGCCAAAACCCTGACCCCTAAACCCCATATCCCACACCTTAAACCCCAACAAAAACCATAAAGAACCCATCTAGACCCTCAACCCCAAACCCTAAGCCACTAAACCCCATCAAGAAGCATCAATAACCCCTCTACACCCTAAACCCGAAGAGAACCACAACCCCTAACCCCTAAACCCTGAACCGAAGAGCCCCTGTACCTGCAGGTGGAAAAGAGCCCACAAAAAGAAAACCTAAACCGAAGAGCCCCTCTTTTCTAAAGGCCACCGTCTGTGTTTTTTGGCCTTCAAGACCAGGCCGCAGCTTGCGACGATCTGTACCACCGGGCCATGGGTGCCTCTGGGGCTTTGCTGTTACGGTTTAGGGTATAGGGTTTAAGGTTTAGGATTTAGGGTTTAGGGTTTAGGGTTGTAACGCAAATTTTCTGGTTTGTACGTTGATTTCTTTATCTTCATCGCTACTAGTAGTACTATCAGGATGCATATTGGTATATCTGTTAGAATAACTGACCGTATTGTTATTAGGAGTGTTTCAACTATCGCTAGTCGTATTTTGACTATCATTGTTAGTATGATGATTATTTTCTCCATTGCTGTTGTAGTTGTTGATGTCGTCGTTGTCCTTGTTCTTGTGTTGGCTCTTCTGCTTCTCCTTCTTCCCTGTTTGTTCTTCTTGGGCCAGTCTTGGTCTTAGTCTTAGTCTTGTCTTAGTCTTAGCCTTAATATTGTTAGTGTGATTGTTTTTATCCTTCTTATTATTACGACTCTTGTTATTACTGTTATTGTTATTGCTCTGTTTTATACTGATAATCTATTATCATTATCATAGTATTGTTCTTGTTATTATTCTGGCTGTTCGCATTGTTCTTGTTGGGAGTATTTTCTAGCGGTTTCCCATCATCAGCCTTTGCAATATGATAAGAACTTCAGGTATTCATGCCATTTACTGTTTTGTGGTGTGGGAGGCTGGCTTTAGTGGGTCAGGTTGGGTACTGCCCCCATTCTGAGGTTTAGGGTTGAGGGTTTAGGCCGGTTTAGGCTTGATTCTGGTGAGATAATATTTGTGTCCCAACATGGACTGTTTGAGGGGGGGCCAGTGCGGGCAGTACCCAAGGTCTAGGGTTTACCTGTCTGTTGTCTTCTGGGTTCACAGGGGTGCATGAAGTTTGGGACTTGGCGTTTCCAAGGGGTCCATCTTAAATGACGGCGATCGGCATCGGAGGCCCTAAACCCTAAACCCCCTACACCCTAGTGCTAGTTCTGGTCTGTGGTTACTTGCGGGTTTGCGGCTTTGGCGTTTGGGGTTGGCGAACGAAGCAACGAAGTATTTCAAGAAAACGGGATGACATACAGAACGAAAGAAAGAACGAACGAAAGAAGGAAGAACGACCAAGCCAAAGAGAGACCCTAAACCCGAAGCCCTACACCATGGACTTCTCCAATAGCTTGACGCAGCACAAAGCCCTTCAAACAGGAATTCCCGGCAAACACCTGAAGCTCACGCTAAACCCTGCCCACGCTCGGTGGACCTGACCCCTCAACAGGGGCTTCATGATTTTAAGGTGTTCGGGTGTTGAAGGCTTTCGGGGATTCGGAGTTTTGCGGTTCTTGGAATTGGAAATGCGGAACCAAAGGCACAAGCCTGGCAGCCAGGTTGCATGCAGGGCATGGCCGTGGGTGATTCGCTGGGGCCGATCGCGCCGAGTTTCCTTCGTAAGCTTCAGGGATGTGGTTGATGATCTAAATCCTGCATTACCTTAAAGACCCTAAACGATGGGAATTATGGTATAGTCCTTATTGTGGGTAATGCAGGATTTCTTTCATCAACCGTGGTTCAGGTCTGCAACCCAGTAGGGTTTCGGGGTTGATGGTCACCTGAGCCCCCAATAGGCTACCTTTTCAGGATTTATATAGAAGGAATTCATTTAATAAGAAATCCTGAAGAGGTAGGTTCATTAGGAGTCCTGATAGGGTTTAGTCTTTAGGGCGCAGCGGGTCAATAGCGGGTGTAGGGCTGAGCTTCAGGATTAAAGGCGCCCTTCACTACCCCAAGAACGAGGGCTTCAAGGGTTTTTGGGGAAGGAGGGCCCTTAAACCCTAAAACTTAAACCCTAAACCCCTAAACCCCCAAACCCCTAAACCCCTAAACCCCTAAACTCCTAAACTCCTGAACCCCTAAACCCCTAAACCCTAAACCCTGAACCCCTAAACCCCTAAACCCTAAATCCTGAACCCCTAAACCCTAAACCGGGTATTAAGATCTTGGTCAGGGCTCGGTTTCATTCATCCCGGCCTCCCTGCATCTCATCAGTTGGTGGACACGTATAAAGTAGGGTTTACATCCAGTAGTTGGGTTTAGCGTTTAAGTCCTTTGCGAAAGATGGTGTGAGTCATTTTTTGGTTCTTCGTTTGTGCGGACTAGTCAGAACAACCCTACAGTGCCCTACGTATCTCAATCCTAGACTTTTATAAGATCAGTAGAAGCAGTTGGGACAGCAAAGTTCTAGTCATGCAGCACTACGATTTCCTCAGGCCTAGGCATGGCAGGAGAGAAAGCGGCTTCTTTTCTGAGATCCCAGAGACTCCAAATATCCATTACTTAAGGAATACTACCTTAAAGTATAGTAGGATCCCTAATAGGATTTAAGATCTATTCCTTAATTAAGAGCTATTGGAGTCTCCGGGCTGATTCAGGGTTCCGTGAAAGATTGCAGGCGGTGTTATTCGTTTTTGTAAGTTTTAGTGTTAATCGGTTTTTGTAAAGGGTTCAGATGGGTTGAGTGCTTGTTTTTGCTAGGTTATTGTGCAGGTTTTGTAAAAAATGGGGTTGTGTGTAGACGCCTTAGTAGCGCACCCCTTGCTCCAAATGTTGTAAATATAAGGTCTGTAGCCTAAGTTCTGAATGCAAGCCCGTAATGATCCCTTTGTGTTTGTCCGACATACCCCGAAAGCTTTTTCTAATGATCCAGGGCCCAGACACTAGACCTTCTCACATGCTTATCGCAACCCTGCATTGACCCTTGAGGCCCCTACAGTCCACCTCAAGTCCAAGCTTCTGAATCACCAAACCTAAAGCCTAAATGCTGCAGACATATCAATGCAAGCCCTGCCAAAACGCTACAAAATCCACTATCCGGCCGTGGAAAATTTTGTTCTGATCAGGAAAGCTCAGATTCGTGGCTTTCCAGTCTCCCACCATACCCTTTGAACCCTAAACCCTAAACCCTAAACCCTAAACCCTAAACCCTAAACCCTAAACCCTAAACCCTAAACCCTAAACCCTAAACCCTAAACCCTAAACCCTAAACCCGCCAGGCATCCTTTTGAGTTCCTGCCGGTGCAAGCCGCGAGCTGAGTTAGGGAAATGGCACTTTTTTGGGGGACCTGGCTTTCCGAATCCTGGTGAATCCCTGTTTGGAGCCCCGATGTGAACCTTAAAGTTCCGCAGCAAATCCCTTCTCGACCCCGTCTTAGACCCTGCAAGCTCCGCACAAACTTCGGTAAACTCCCAGAACTACATCCTGAACCCTTGACTAACCCGGATTCAGCCCCGAAAAATACCCTTACAGAGCCTCGGTAAACGCCCTCTCGAACCCGTCAAAACCCGTATAGAATCGTTATAGACCGTTTAGGGTTTAGGGTTTTGGGTCTAGAACCGTTGAAGCACCCTGAAAGAGCCCTTCAAAGACTCTTGAAGCTCAACCGTACCGCCCCCACTCTGTGACAGTGGATAATATTTGAGAACAAACACATTTATATCAGTATAAATTTCAATATAGACATTAATCTGAATATGAATAGAAATAAACAATATGCTATAAGTACACAAATAAATAAGCAAAGAAATCACACAAATACATAAATAAGTAAACAAATACGTACACAAAAACATATCTAGAGCCTTTGAGATGGCCCCGAATATAGACTGTTACAGGCTGAGGGGGCAGTACCCAAGCTAAACCCCTTCAAGCGCCCGCGAAACGGTTGATGATATAAATCCTGCATTACCTTAAGGAACCCAATCTTTGGGAATTATGGTATATTCCTTATTATGGGTAATGCAGGATTTATATCATCAGCTAACCTTAAGCCCTATAGACTCCTTAAAGGAACCCCCTTAGAGGTACCCTTATAGATTGGTTCAAAGGAACCCCTATAGTATATCAACAGTACCCTTTATACTGTCACCCTTTATATCATCAACAGAAGGACCGGCCTGTCGGCCCGCACTTCGACTTCGAACGATTTGAATTCGTTGGCGCGTCGGGGGCCACAGCGGTTTCTTGTGCCGGGCTTAGGGACTTTAGGGTTTAGGGTTTGGGGTTTAGGGTTTAGGCTTTGGGGTTTAGGGTTTAGGGGGGGTTTGGGGGTTTGGGGTCTAGGCTTTGGCTACGGGTTGTTGTTTTTCATTCCGAACTGGGGGAAGGGGCGGGGGAGGTTTGGGTTTCAAGTTTGGTTTGGGGTTGTCGCTTTAGTGTTCAGGATGCCTGATTTAGGTTTCAGGGTTTCGGTTTCAGTTTCGGGTGGAATGGTGCTTGAAGGGTAACTTAAATTAAGGGTTTGCAAGGCGGCAGTGGGTAAAGGTTCGAGAAATTAGGGGCTTTCTGGGGTTGATGGTGGCATGCTTAACCCTAAACCCTAAACCCTAAACCCTAAACCCTAAACCCCTAAACCCTAAACCCTAAACCCTAAACCCCTAAACCCCTAAACCCTAAACCCTAAACCCTAACCCCTAAACCCTAAACCCTGAGGGTTTCGTGGGTTTCCAGAGCTTTGGAGTGGCAGGCTTTAGAGTCTTGCACAGAACCCGAACTTCAAAGCCTGCAGCCATAGCTAAAGCCCTGAACCCTGAAAGAACCGACCTCTGCGAGTTCTGCGACTGTTGGGAGGTTCTAGTCTCACTAAGTTGAGGGCAAAATGCCAGCGCTACTTTGGAGAAAGGGTGCATTTCAATTTTAAAGAAAAAAACTGCAACCTCGAAGGCGCAATTAAATCAGCTTAACCCTGCAGCCTTAGCTGGATCCCAACCCTGACCCTGACAACTTAAGCTTCAAGCATAAAGCCGTGACTAAATGAAAATGAACCCTTTATATACCTATAGATTAGAAGCTGCCCACACCCTGTAATACTGTAGTGACTATAAGGATTATGTTAGGGCCCTTTTATATTCCTATTATACCACTATTACAGGGTGGGGGTCCCCTCTAACCAAAACCTACAAAAAAGTAGGGTCCCCATAAATTCCATATTGGGGTTTATAATAGGAACCTACCAACAAGTCGATTGTGGTAGCTTAAGGTACCTATAGATGGCCTCAGCAGCCAGGTCGAACACTTTTCGCCTGAAGCCTGGGCAGTGGACAGACGATGCTGCCGTGCTCTGAGTATGGCTCACAAACAAGGTGTACTTGGAGGGTCGGGGGACTTAGCAGCTGGTTATTTTAGGGACTTATAAGTACCATAACCCCAATTAGGGTCCCGTTTAGGGTACTTATAAGTCTGTCCCCCGACCCTCAAAGTAGGGTCTAGGAAGTTCAATGTTTCGGGTTTAACCTAAGTAGTGAGGGTTTTTCAGGGTTCCGGTGCTGGGGCTTCATTGCAGACGTTACACGAGTAAAGTAGGGATCCGGATATTGAGGCCCGTAAAGACAGGGGATTGATGAATAAGTTTATCATGAGGTGTAGGGTAAATCCTAAACCCCAAACCCTAAACCACACCGCGCCCAGACATTTGGCCGCACACACGCTCTTTACTTATTCATGACTTTTTGCAAAACTTATCCCAACATAAACCTTTAAAGCCGGGCGTTATCATGGTTGGCCTGTCGATGCTCTGCGAGAGTGGATGGGGTCAGGGCGCACGTTTCCATGGTCGGCCAAAACATTCATGCCGAGGGCGCAGGAGACGATTGTCCTGGAAAACGCTGTCGTCAGGCTAAACCCTACGGTTGATATAAATCCTGCATAACCTTAAGGACCCTAGACTATGGGAATTGTGGTATATTCCTTTTTGTGGGTAATGCAGGATTAATATCATCAACAGTATCATGAAGGCTTTTGTTTTGGGGTCTGGGGGCTTGAGAGGCAAAAGGTTCAGGTTTAAGGTTTGCGGCTTTAGGTTTAGGGCTCCCCGGTAGCAATACGTTAAATCTTGAGAGCACGGAGAAATTCTTTAGGACCTTGGTCCTGCATTCAAACGAAACGGCACCGCATCTCCAGCAAAGCCCCGGTGCCCTGGATTCAAACCGCTCCCTACATCACAGATCTGGATCGAAAAGGCCGATTGGACCTACTATAGGGGTCTTAATATTTACCTATAGTATTTTGGTGGTTCCTTATTGTAGTTAAGTATATTATTCCACCAAACCCTATTCTAATCATTATGGCCCATATAGTACCGGTAAAGTTCAAACCTCACACGAAATTGCAAACCTGACACCCTGAATGCCGGAGCCGAAACCTCATACCCACATCCGGGCCATGAGAAACAATCAACCCAAGCGCCCCGCTCTCTACCTCGAATTTGCCTCGAATCCTGAAATTGAAACCTCCTCTGCACATCGAGTGTCTCTAGACCTTGACAAGCAAATCCGCGGGCCAGAATAGCCAAACTTCTAAGGCCATGGGCCTTTGCATGGCCGACTCCCTGCTGATGAGGTCACGAGAGGGCGGGTGGGCCTGTGTCGGGCTGGGTCAGTTAGGTTTGAGGGGCGGCTTGGGGGCCAGGGACGGCTCTAGTTTAGGGTTTGAGGGTTGGGGGCTCTTTTGCATTTTGTTATGACAACAAGGCAGCTCGCCTGGCTTCGCAGCAAAACCTTGTCATTCTTCTCATTAGTCCTTACTTTAACCCGCCGACCCATACTCTTGCCACACGTGCTGATACTGCTTTAGTTGTCCATTCGTCCTGTTTTGTGACGTTGCCCTTCGCCCCGGCTCGTCACTGTTGAGCCCGCCATACGTGCCGACGTTGTCGTCCGCCATACGCGCCGAATAATTTTTAGCTAGTGCAATCAGCTCAACGCAGCTGGTGTGCGGTCATATGCGATCTATCTCAGAGGTTTTATGCAATCATACTTTCTGGTAGGTTCTTACTATAAGCCTTGCAAAAAAGTAGGGTTTGGTAGGTTAGTCCTTATGCTATATCTCGAAACTGCTTCTTGGGACCCCTCGGTCAGCTTCAACCTGGGCTCTCCCATTGCAATGTCCTGAAACCAACCCAAACCCGAAAATTTTAGGGTTTAGGGTTTAGGGTTTAGGGTGAAAACCCTGCCGAACCACCACACCCAAACCGCCAAATCCCGCAGCCCCAACAGCGAAGACACAGAAACCCGAGCTCCAAGTCCCCTAGAACCCCAGAACCCAAACCAGCATGTAAACTCCAAAACACAAAGCTTCCAGGCGCGAATTCGATGGGAGTGACATGAGGCCAGGCGGTTTTGCGTGTTTGTTATTGGGGAGATCGAAGATCGACCCAAATCCTACATCCAAAACTTCCTTCTGTCACGTTCAGGTACTTAGAGTCCCCTAAACCCCTAAACCCTATCCCTAAACACCCTAAACCCCTAACCCCTAACCCGTAAACCCTGAACTCTAACCCTAAACCTTGAACTCCTAAACCCTAAACTCCTGGAGCCACGAATCTTGACTCTCTGAATGGGCCTTGAGGGGATGCTCAGTGACCCTCGGATCGTTTAAAACATGATAAAGGGATGACTGACATGTATATAATTATATATATATATATATATGTATAATACCGTCTACCGCACTGTACTATATGATGCTACCCTAATGCTCCTGAACCCTCGTAGTGAGATCCCAAACCTTAGCCCCCAAAGCCCTCCCCCGGAGATCCCATGACCCTCTTAGGAGCCTAAAGGGTATACTATAGTGTTTTAGTGAAATACAACCAGAGAGGGCCGGATGTAAGCCACGGAATCCTGAAATCTCTTTGGCACCAGAAACAGAAGGATCTAAACCCTAAGCCCTAGGCGTAAAACCGTAAACCCCTATAAACCCTAAGCCCTATTATAGATCCCTTATAGCTCCTTTTAAGAACCCTTACAAAAGAACCTCTTTCATGCCCTTTAAGGAACCCTAAACCCCGCTTGGCATGAGAAACCCGGGACTCAAAACTTCTTCCAAAAAGCCCAAGCGGCCAAAGCCTTGAAAGGGTTTCGGGGTTTCTTTAGTCAAAGGGGAAAAGGAGGGACCCTTAATGGGGACCCCTACTCCACAATGGGGCTATATAATGGGTATATCATAGCTGTATTAAGGGTATATGCCTAAGCATCCTTACTAAGGGTCCCTCCTTTTACCCTTGGATTTTAAAGTTGTGATAGGGTTCTTTTGAGGTTTCGTTAAGGGGGCAACAACGGATCTATCATCGGGTTTAGGGTCTTAAGGTTTTGGGGTTTCAGGCTTTCAGGGATTGGGGATTTGAGGGTTAGGGCCAGGGTTTTCGGGTTTTGGGGTTTCAGGGACATTTTAGGGATCTAGGATTTCCAACAAACAAACCTGGGAGTTGGGTTGCATCTTCGAAGAGCTTTCTCCCACGGTATACTGTAGGGGCCGTAATAATTCCCTATAATTGGAGTATAATGGGCCCCGGCACCATATTCTAATTATGAAGGCCCCTACATCACACGACTAAGCGGCGGGGGCTCTTACAGAACAGTCCCGGTGGCCTAAACAAAAGCTGCAAGCCGGCTGGAATGTCATGACAGTGAAGCCAAGGAACGACTTCGAACGGGTGGGTGGGGGTTGGCAGGCGAAAGGGGGCTTTATAGGGTTCTACTTTAACTCTGGATAACCTACCTTTTTAGGGTTCCCTATTAAGATTTCCTTATATAAGGGTGGGGGGGGGGAATTTGGGGTTTGGGGTTGCAGCGACAGATAAGGAAGTCAGGATTCCAGCACCCAGAACCATGTCAAGGCCTGTCCCAGAGACTCCAATATCCCTTGATTGAGGAATATTTCTTAACTCATATAAGGGATCCTACGATAGTTTAAGGTATATTCCCTAAGTAAGGGATATTGGAGTCTCTGGGGTCTAAGCCCCACACCCAAAACCCAAGAGCGACAGTCCCTTCAAGTCTCGGGTTCTCAATCTCAGTACCAAGCTACGGGAACGTGTATACCGAGAACCGAAACCAGAGCCCGCCAAAATTGGCAGGATTCGTTTCTGGTGTTGGTGGAACCGCGGCTACAACAACGCTTTCCGAAAGGACTTCTGGTCAGTGGCTTCCTGTAAGGGTCCCGAAAAGGGATCTAATCAGAGATCTTTCTTTCTTCTTGACCTATGAAGCATGCTCTTCGCTGACTTGCACCGTACGTTCATCAAAGGGTTACTGTACAACAAGGCTATACCCTAAACCCTAAACCCTAATGATTCAACTCCAAGTCCAAGTTACGCAAAGCTTTGCCGGGCGCTATGAACTTGGTCCGGAGCCACTTAGTTATAAGGGGTTTATAAGTCCCCTAATATGGGTTTTTAAAGTTACCCTACTTATAACCCTAATTATAGCTACCCGTGAACCTCCGAGCATGCCTGGCATGGAAGTCTTCGGGGTGATGCCCCCTACGTTAGGTGAGTTTTCAACTACTGCCAAAGAGCGAACCGAGCAGCGAAACTGTACATCCCAAGCAGTGGCCCCTTATGCATGTAAATGTTTCAAGAGGCACGTAGATGCACGCACGTCTAGGCTGAAACAGGCATCCTTGCAGCCCATATTGCTTGCTTCCAGTTTTGTGCTGAATCCAGCTTGTGAAGCATGACATGGCCTAAAGAGCACGACCAGTGAACATACAAGTCGACAACTAACACTGTCGACATTCGGCCATGTAGTGCAACCCCGTTTGAGGGTGGAACAGACTGCACAAAGTCGCGAGGCAACGACAAGCTTGCAAACCACGAAGCTGACATTGTAGAGGTCCAGGGTTTCGGACATATTGTAGGAGCCTTGTCGGGTTCGAAAGTTGTTGTTTTTGTCATGTTCCTTCTTCGGGGAGGACGGTAAGCATGAGCGTGTGGGAATTAGGGTTGGGGGTTAAGGGGGATGTAAGGGGGTCCTTTCTCACTGATACCTGGAACCCGAATATCTTTATATCATCGAGCCCTTGGATCATTTTTTTCAAAGAGCCCCTATAGAATCCTGTCCAAACAGCGTACTCTGATCAACAAGCCTGAGAAGCGGAATCCAACTCTCACCGGAAGGATCCGACGCGGAGTGGCTCGGTAGGCCATTTGCACTTGGGGCTTTCCAGGATGCTTTGGGGGCTACGTTCTTGCAGCTGCTTCGACATTTTGCTAACTATAAAATCGTGACGCCGCCACCGCGAGGCGCATGTGTTGGATGCGACTCATCCCGTCACAATCTCGACTGGTTCCCCAACCCACAAAAGGTGTGCTGTGCTGCGATGCTGTGCGTGTTTTTGGATGCGACTTCGTTTTTCCGCCTGTCCAAATCGTGCTCCCGCCGCAATCCTGCCTCCCAGAGTCGTGCTCCGCTCCCACCACAGTGCCCCGCCACAGTGCCGTGTCTAAAATCGTGCTGCTCATGCATTGCGCTAACGGCTAGACTTCTAGGTCCTCTTGCACTGTTTAAGGTGTACGCTCGTGCAAGCAGGGCTACTGTGGGGGCGCTGATTCCTTCTAAACCTGTCGGATTCATGACTTATGGCATACATTATTATTACGTTTGTTTGATTGTGTTTGTGCGAGACGGGTTTGGCAGCGATGTGTGGCTAGTTAGACTGTTCGAGTCAAGGCGTCGACCCTTCAGGCTTAAGCCCGGAAGCTTAAAATGGTCGCGAGAAAGTATGTACTTGAAGATCACACGAAAATATCAGAGCTGCTGTTGTGTGGGGTTGGGCCATTGCACCCGCGGTGCTATTTTGTGGAGGAAGATCCCTAAACTCTAAACCCTAAACCCCAAACCCTAAACCCCTAAACCATAAAGGCACTGGTTCCACTGGAAGAGGAGCCTGAGCCCAAAAACCTGAGCAGCAAAGGGTGCTCTAGGCCCCTCTGCTATGGAATATGTTGGGTTCTTGTTGAGGGATCTACTCAGCTACCATACAAGGATCTATGGTAAATAATATGGTTTTATTATTAGTTTCCTTAACAAGAAACCAGTATTGAGGAGTTTCAGTTTCCGCGTGTACTTGAAGCCTTTATACATAGGAACTGCCACAAGATGGAATTTACAACGGAAGGTGTTCATGGGGCTTCTTGCAGCAGGATCCAAACACTTTCGTGAGGAGCTGTATCTGGAGAATGCAGGCTACAATATGGGAGTTTCCGAAAATTAGGGGTACCTTGTTTTGGGGTCCTTGTAATGAGGATCCTACTACTTAGAGTACTACATATGTTAGTGTCCCCTATGTTCGGAAACTCCCATATGAGGGCTGTTCAGCTTCATAGTAAGCTACCCCGGCCACAATCCTGCGCTCATGTGGGCGTTCTGCTCAGCATCCGTGCTCGACCGGCAACGGTCGGCACCACAGGGGCTCTTCGGAAGTGGATCCAAGAGAAACGCCATGAAAACTTGCTCGCCGTTAACTGTGAAAATCTGGAGGCACATGCGGCCAATGCGGAATGGCACTTGGAAGCGTGCAGGCCTGGATCCAGCACGAAGGCAATCGAGAATGCGCAAAGCAGCAGCAGCACGAAAAGGAGCCCGCATGCGACCCGTATTGTGCCAGATGGGGGTGCTACTGAACTACGCAGTTAGTCGTTGGCAGAGCGAAAGCAGCACGTGCCAAACAACACAACGTCCGGCCGGCCATTGGGCCACCCGTTCGAGTGCCACATAACAGAGTGAACTCGCACAGACTTCAGCTTCTAAGGTGATGGCTTAAACTCTAAACCCCATGGTAGGTTTAAATACGCAAGCCTTGACGAGCACCGGAGTTCAGGGTCATGCCATTCTTATTTCAGACTACCAAACGGATAAAATCGCGCCATAATGAATTGAATAAGGTCTTAGGCCATTATCTCAGGACTGTGACCATTAGGAAGGAGATATTGCGACTAGACCTTCCCTAAGTTAAACCCGACACCCTCACCCTTCATTGCAGAGTTTTGGAGTTTCTGCCCAAACCCTAAGCCCTAAACCCTAAAGCACCAAGAGGCCTGGGTGGCAACATCGCCAAGTCTTTGACCGCCGCTCGACCTGGCAATTGAAAGGGCCTTCAACCGTAAATCTTTTGGCTTGAGGGTTCGATTTCGGGATTTAGTGTAGGGTCCGGGGGGCTTCAGCCGTAAATCTTTAAAAGTTGGGGTTCGGGCTTCGATTTCGGGATTCAGTGTAGGGTCCAGGGGGGTTGGAGCCTTGTTTGAGGGTTCCAGGGTTTCCATGCCACTGTTGTCCTTTGTTGTTGTGGTCCCCTAATAAAGACTAGACAGATCGGTTAAGGTACCTTCTTTAATTCAGGGCTTCTTATTCAGGGACTAGGGTAAAGGGCCCTGTCTATTTCCCTAAAAAGGACAAGGCCGTGGATTCCATGCAGGGTGATCAGGTTCCGTTTGCTGAAGTTTCCCATGAGCGTGCAGTCGGATTAGTGTCGTAGTAGGGGTTTCCTTAAGCTACCATAACCGACTTTTTTGTAGGTTCCTATTATATATAAACCCCAATATGGAACTTATAGGGACCCTACTTTTTTGTAGGTTTTGGTAGGTTAAGATTGGGTTTGGGGAGTCGAAACCCAAAAGACCAATGCCCCCGGTCGTCGATGCTGCTTCGGCTATGGAACAAACGAGGAACGGGCATCAGCTTTGTGGCAGCTGCATACCCCTCCGCAGCGCTATGCAGCAGCTGAATTTCAATTGAATCCACCCCTGCGGCATCGAGGCTGCGGCCACCGAAACCGCACGAAAACAGGGCAGACCTTGATCAAGCCCTGGCATTCCACCGGCTTTTGGAAGAGGTGGCTTGCAAAATGGGAGTTTCCGAAAATAGGGGGACCCTAACATAGTAATTATACTCTAAATAGCAGGATCCTTATCATAAGGACCCCCCAAAAAGGTACCCCTCATTTTCCGAAACTCCCAAACGAGCGAGGGGATGGCAGTGATGCAGGCCGGGCCGGCGGATAAGCCCCGCATCCGGAACGTGAACGCCCAAACGCCAAGAATCCTGAACTCTGATGCCTAAACCCCCAAACTCAACACGAAACCACAAGCCCTCAACCAAAAATCTAAAGTTCGCGTTCAGCATGTAGAATGAGAAATCAGTATATAATTAACGCCGGACATCATAAGCTTTTATAAGAAGAGGCAAGCACTCATGTTTCGGGCTTGAGCTCGTTCCGGGCGTAGAGTTTTTGGCAAATTTGAGTTTACGAAAATCAGGGGGTACCAAGTTTTGGTGTCCTTACACTAAGGATCCTACTATTTAGGGTACTAGATTTCGGAAACTCCCAAATATGTTCCTGCAAAACCGTAGAAACTTCAAAACCGTAGAAACTTCAATCCGGCAGCCAGCATGTTCACAGACTCCACCGAAGACCATGTTGAATCCATGTTGAATCTCTTAACTCTGGGGTTGGGATTTACGGTTCAGGAATTGTGAAGTCCTATACATTACAGTACAATGTCAGTTCTTATGATTAAGGCGTTGAGAACTCCCGAACTCCTCATAGAGCCATGAAGGGGTCCCTTTTGTAGAAAACCTGTCTTACCTATTGAGTCTTGAGTGACCTGTGGCCAAAGTTTAGTTTTTTCAGAGAATCCAACATCCTGAGTTCGGGGTCCTCATGTGGCGAGTTTGAAAACCCTATATAAACCCTAAACCCTAAACCCTAAACCCTAAATCCTAAACCCTAAACCCTAAACCCTAAATCCTAAACCCTAAACCCTAAACCTCTAAACCCTAAACCCTAAACCCTACACTCCTAAACCCTAAACCCTAAACCCCTAAACCCTGAACCCTACACTCCTAAACCCTAAACCCTAAACCCCTAAACCCTAAACCCTAAATCCTACTCGAAACCCACAAACCCTCGAGCATCGGGCCTGAATGCATCGCCAGGCCCCGAAGCCTGGATCCCACCTACGCCCAGGTTTACAGTAAGCCCCATAAAGTTGGAAACCGGATAAAGGTCGAATAGTGCTGGGATTCCTTTTGAATTACTCTGAAGGATTGAGGCTATTGGGTTTCCAACTTTTGGGCTTCTACTGTAGGGTTTAGACCCAAAATTCCCGATCTCCAAGCCCCTGACTCAGAATCCTAAACCCCAAAACCAACAATCCTTAAAACCCTTAAACCCAAAACCATAAACCCTACATTCCCTTTAAAGGAACCCTTATAGGAAAATCCTAAACCCCAAACCAAAAATCCTTACAACCCTTAAACCCCCGAAACCCTAAACCCTTATACGTCCTGAGCCGTGTCCAGGAGATCTCCTACCTGCTTCCCGAGGAGACGCCTAGCCCGGTTCTGCCGCCAAGCCGTCTCGCGTTGGTCATAAGACAGGGCTTCTTGAGGGGCTCTCGTCACAATGATGATGGGGTGTGGGGATATACCTTAAGGGCCTAAATGGTCACCAATCTTTTTCCTGGGGTTCTTTTTATAGTTATAGTATAATATGCCCCAAAACCTATTCTGATGATTGTAGAGTCTTCGGGGCCTGCAAGGGTCATGCATATAGGGTTCGTGAAAGGGGTATTTCTAAGGGTTCTTTGAGAAGGGTTCTCCGAGGGGTCTTTAGGGTTCGTGGTTGGAATAGAGTTTGTGGCTGTGGGGTATACTTTTGTAAGATTGCAGCAAAAAATTCTGAGGCAGAATATTGGTACTCATTCCTGTATATTGTGCCGCTCAAAGCTGGCAACACTGAACCCTACACCGCAGGTGGCGTAGTCCTTGGAGTTCTCCACTTAAATTGAACAGTAAAGGCGAAACCCCAAACCGTAAACCCTAAACACCCTAACCCTAAACCCCAAGCCCGAAATCCTAAACCCTAAACCCCCAAATCCGAAATCTTGAGCCCAAACCGAAGCAGATCTCCCGGCCGAGGCCTACAAAGCAGCAACGGAAGATGCAGGCGTCGCGTGAGATTTTTTGGTTGCTTGAGGGCTGCGAAGGTTCCTTAAAGGGATCCTTAAAGGGTTCTACAAAGGGGGTCCTTAAAGAGTTTGATGAAGGGATCCTGAAAGGGTTCTGCAAAGGGATCCTTACAGGGTTCTATAAAGGGATCCTTAAAGGGTTCTATGAAGGGATCCTTAAGGGATCCTTAAAGAGTTCTATAAAGGGATCCTTAAAGGGTTCCATAAGGGATCTATGCGGGTTTCCCCAATAGTACCCTCTTGCCCGATTCAGTTTAATGCTTGTGTAGTTCTTCGGGTTTAGGGTTCACAATGTAAAAAATTCAACCTAAAATATGCTACAAAACCTTATTCCAGTTCCTGAGGCCCCTCTATCGAACCCTTATAGTAATCCTTCACTTGGAGGGTCGGGGGACTTAGTAAGTAGGTAGTAAGTAGACTTATAAGTACCCGAAAGGGACCCTAATTGGGGTTATGGTACTTATAAGTCCCTAAAATAACCAGGTACTAAGTCCCCTAAACCCTAAACCCTAAACCCTTACAGAATCCCCTATAGATCCCTTTAAAGGGGCCCTTAAGGAACCCTGTTGAAGGTGTTCACCCTGGGTGGCCATACCCTGCAGCGAAGCTCACGCAGAATGTTTTCTATGGCTGGGCGCAGAGGCGACTCACGATCTCAACGAAGCAACAAGAGAACCGACAAACCAACAAACGACCTGTACAGCTTTACAAGTTGTTGGTTACAGTACACATGGCTCAAGAGGCTTTCCTACGCAGCCTTCCCCTAAGCCAAAGGATACAGGAAACACACATGTACAAGCCTACCTGAAGGAAACTATACAAGTGCCGGCAATCCCTTCAAGCAGACTACACACCTGTCTAACCTGATACCTGGGCATGCAGTGAGAAGCATTTCAACACTCCTCCTTGCTAGAGCCGACAGGCAACTAGCACACGCTGCACTATTTACAGCATGCCCGTTCCTGGGACCTCTAGCCTTGAACCTTGGCTTGCCTTTAGAGACCTGTGCGGTGGCGGTCTCTGCAAACACGGCACAAGTTGCGGGTAGTTAAGGGTGTATTACGCCTTAAACCCCAACAATTAGAATCTAGATGAACACAATCCCCGTGCGCAGTGAAGTAAAAGGGACCTTGGGGAAGTTCATACTGCGTGCGGATTTCGATCCTGGCAGGCATCGGATCTGGTGGGACTCCTGTGACTGGTTGGAAAGCAGGCTCACGATCCGTTTGAGTAGACTGCTCACGCACTGCAGGGCGGCGACGAGACTGTGTGGCCTTGGGCCGTGGTGCAGCAGGCAACTCGTGGGAGGACTGCGAAGGCACAGGTGCCCTCTCGTTGTGAGCTGTGGACTCACCTGCTGGTGGTCTGGAAGACACGTCCTCAAGACTCATGCCCTGCAGTTGGGCAGCAAGCTCATCCTCAACAGCTCTCTGCATACGCCTCAAACGACGGGCTCGACGAGACGACGCATGCGAACCAGCCCACCACGCATCAAGCCGATCCCACAATCTCTTCAACCACTCCCACACAACAAGGACACAAACCAATGCCATGCCAAGAACGAAGTACAGCTCCAGGGATCCATCAAGCTGCAAGCCAGGATACTCGGATTCACGGCTTGAGCTTCGTGCAGGTTGGATTTGAAGCAAACACAACAAGGCACTCAACGCGACTGGGTCGACAGCTGCTGACGAGCTCGGCCTGACCTCTCGGTCGGCTGTATCACCCGCAAAGTCACGCATGCCCCATAACCTGACAAGCTCTTCAATCCTTGCAGACGGAAGAGGTTTGGTCAGTAGATCTGCAAGCTGTTCCACACCCGGGCAGAAGGCAAGCCTCAGCTTCCCAGAGCGAGTCTGCTCACGAAGGTACTCAGCTCTTACCCGTAGGTGTCGCGTTCTCCATGATCCATGACCGTCAGAAATCGCAAGTGACGCTTGGGAATCAACGTGCAAAACCCTTTCTTCCGCAACGTCAAAACCAACCGTGTGAAGCAACGCCTCAATTGATTCAAGCGCGATTGCACACTCAATCGAAGCAGTGAGTTCACTTTCAGCAGTAGAAAGTGTCACAAAAGCTTGACGCGCCGACCTCCAAGCAACTGGACATCCATGCACACACACGCACCAGCCTCCATGTGAGCGAAGGCCTTCTGGCGAGAAGCTTGCGTCACTCCAACCGTGAAGTTGGGTTCCGTCCGCCTCAAACACCAGCGACGCTGTCTTGGTTCGCTGCAAGTAAGCCAAGGCACGGTCAGCAATGCGTAGAGCACGACAAGGCGCCTTCGTAGACAAACTAGCAAGCAAGCTGGCAGTGAACGCCAGGTCCGGGCGAGTACGTTGAGACAACCACAGCAGTTCACCAGTCACCTGTTGCGCGCGGTGAACGGCCTCCCCGTCAGGGGGGCTGGAGTCTCCTTCGCCAACTTCAAACGACGCTAGCTCCCGAGGACAAGGGATTCTACCCCTCACGTGGCAAGGTACCTCATGAAGCCGCAAGACTTCTTCTGCGTACGACTGCTGTGAGAGAACAAACCCACGAGGAATGACAATGATGTCCACGCCAAGGAACTTGATCGGCTGCTCTGGGGTAGCTACCACAAACGGTGTTGTGGCCCACTTTTCTTGCAGAGCCTTTGCCAAACTTTGAAGGACACCTAGCGACCCACACAACAAGAAGTCATCAACGTACACCAACAATGCGCCCTCAACGCGACCACCTTCAACCCTGACGACTTTCCACCAGTTCGGGTCTAGGGTCGAAGGCTCAAGCCGGTAGGTCACGCCGTCAAGGTCCCACACCAACGCTGCCAAACAAGCATCTCGATACTGCCCCCACAAGCGCGGGGCCTCTCGAAGGCCGTAAACCGCGTGGGATAGTATCCACAGCTCATGTGCAACTGCAAGACCAAGCTTGACCAACAAGCGGGGCGGGGTCAACGCAAAGATGGGGAAACCTTCAAGACAAGGAATAGGCGTTTTGAGGAACGCGCTGGTGATATCCAACACTCCCAACAACCAACCAAAGAAGCTTGCCAGGGCAATCACTGTTCTCAAGCTCTCAGCCTGAGCACCTCCAGCATACACATCCAAGCCTGTATTTGGCGCCACATTTCCGCAAGCAACAAGTCTCGCTTTCCGACGGTACAAACTTTGGCCTTGCGACGAAGCCTTTGGAGCGCCCTGAAGGGCCTCTGTACTGTTGTCGGGCTGAGTGAGCGCAAGCTTCCCAGTGTCACCAACAGCTGCTGCCCCTTGGTCGGGCGGTTTCACTGTGAACACAAACTTGGAAGGTACCACCTGCAGTCGAGGATCACTCAAGTACTCGGCCTGCCTGGGGTCTGAAGGGCGCAGTCTGAGCACCGCATGCTCAATGGCCTTTACTTCTTTCTCAATGGACGGAATCCAAGGGATTGGATTGAGTGCGACTTCTGCGGGGTCTACAGTGTGAACGATTTGCAGAGGTGAGCTTAGATTGCTTAGAAGGTGTTCTATGTTCTTCGTGAACGTCGGTTCGGCTTTGCACAGGCGGTAGGGGATTACGGGTCTACCTTCGCTTACGAAACCCTCCTCCTCTAACGAGCTCCGCGAACCACTTTCTACAACCTTAAGCACCCTCAAACTGCAGTTGCTGGCGTTTGCGGCATCGCTCATGGGCTCCTGCGGAACATACATGTCCCAAGACACAGTAACCGGCCAGGCCTCATCAATCTCAACGGGTCTTTGGTTCTGCTCTGGTCCGGCCTCCTCTTTAGAGGGGCTGCATACAGGGGCAACTGGCCGATACGAACACGACCAGTTCACAGCGAAGTCTACAAACCCATCTGCAACTGGAAAGACCTCTTGCCAACCTCCACCTTTGTTGACGGGTTGGCTCTCCGGGAAGCTAGGGTGTTGATGGATAGGGATCTCATGAGCCTCAGTGGCCTCCTCCTCCTCCTGTACTTGAGACAGACGCGGGGCCTGGAGATAGGCGGAGTCTGGGAGAGGAAATCCCAAATCTGCTAAGCCGTCAAGGTCATCTTTTTCGGCCTTTCCAAGCACGTCGGAAGTGTAGCCTATAACAACGACGCGGGTGCCCTTGAAGGGAGTTACGAAATGATGCCGCTTAGGATCAAACTCGAAAACTTCATCCTCTTCAAGTCTGTGCACCACACCGTGACGCTTGCGACCTCGTGCATCAGTGTGCTCTACAATAGACCCCCTAACAACATCCCCACTACCTAACTCAACCCAAAGATCGCCCCCACGCTTAGGAAGACACACTGGTAGGATGAGATTTGTAGTTCCCGGAAGGTTGGAAGAATCAGTGTGAATGTCCTTTTGACACGAGTTGGACAAACACACCGACGTGAAGGTAGCATCAGGTGCGTGATGCTGCAACAGGCGCGCGCACAGTGAGGCAAGCCACGGCTTACTCCAAGTCGATCGCATACAGCCTACTATCCCTCCCCTACGGAACATTCCAGCTTGATACTGCTCTTCGGGGTAGGCTTGGCAAACCTGCATGAGGAGATTCTTGGCAGCCTCAGGATCCCATTCCTGCAGCAAAGTCTTTGCGCCAGCTTCAAGCTCAGACCACGTCCATGAGCCGAGCTGGGCAGCTCTCAGCTCTGCTTCTGGCGGGGACTTTCCTACAACGCGACGCCTTACAGGGACAGACTCGCCCTCAAACTGCTCAGGGCACTCAGGAGGCTCAACAACCTTAGTTCTCACGTGCAGCGACTGTGTGAACCCATTGCCTTTGCCATCATCCCTGTACACCAAATGACCTTCATTAACCGTTGGAGATAAACCCGCATACCGACCTGAAATCCACCGTTCGGCAATCTCGCCCTTAGCAGCTGCAACAGACGTGTAGGCCTTCACGCGCACCAGGCACTTAGCACCAAAAGGCGCTGCAAGCTTCGTGGCCATACCTAGTACCTCAGACCTCTGCTGTGCTGCAGCAGCTCGCATTGCACATGCCCACAGGGGCGGCGGGAAATCAGCAGCTCGCAGTAGAGTTCGTGCCCGAGTCTTAAGCCACCTGATGGTGCGCTCTGCTGAGCCGTTTTGGGCTGGCGCATCACCCTCAGTTGTGGTGACCCTCACGAGCTGATTTGCAAACCACTTGCGAGTGGCCTTATTCATGAACTCACGCGACCTATCGGTATGCAAACGCAAGACTGGAAGATTGAGTGCCCGCAAGTAGAGGTAAATTTCTTGAAGGGCTTCAAGGACGGAAGGCGACTTATTGTCAAACAGCGGAACGCAGAACATGAGCCTGTCAGACTGCACTGGCTCTTTGAGATCTGAGTACTCAAACTCCCAATCCCCTTCTTGAGGACCGCGATTCGGGAGTGCCTCCTCCTCGTCGTCAGCTTCCTCCTCCTGAGCCTCTTTTCCATCTTCCTCCTCCTCTGCTTCTTGGCTCTCGGCCTCCTCTTTAGAGGGGCTGTAACTGTCGTCCGGAGCATGTGGTGGAGGCGGAAGAGGTGGGGCATCATCTTCACTAAGATTCTCTAAGATATCCCTCGCTTCTTCTTCAGTTAGCCCTGTACCTGCACCCTCAAGGAAATCGTCCAGCGGCTCCTCCTTGGAGAGATCTACCTCATCTAAGGGGTCTGGAATTTCGGGCATGCCGTGCAAACGAGGAAAGCGATACGAAGCAGCTAGAAAATACTTGAACTTCTTCGGCGCCTTTGACCTACCTTCCGGGTCAACAGCTGGCACCTTCAGAGGTCCACAGACATCCGCAGACAGAGTGAACTGCGAGGGGTGAGTCACACCAACGTGGCGGCGTCCTGAGGCGGCAGTTCTGATGCACACACTACAGTCCTTCCGAAACGGTTGGTGATTATTCTTCACATGATCCCTCCAAGCCTGTTCGTCTGCCTTTGTTTTAGCAATGCGGAACCACCTAGACCAGTTTTGGATGCTCATGCTCACGGCTTGGGCAAAACCAGGGGCCCATCGAGCTGACTCATGGGACTTGCGATGCAAATGAGGCATGCCACTGCTCTCACTCTCAGGCTCTGCAGCGGCTGCCTGCACAGTGACACCACGCAAACCCTTGTCAAGGCTTAGGGTCTCTAGGTACTGCAAATCACCATAGTTCGTGCCTAAGGTCGTAGGCCTACTTATCACATGCTCTAAATCCCCCTTGTAGACATGAACTTCAAACAACCCTGCTTCATCGGCATAGGAATTCCAAAGTCCAGTATTCCAAAAACTAGGGACCTGACCAAACAAGGCATGCGAAGGAGGCACGTAGCGATCAATAAGCATCGGGTGCTCAAGCAGAAAGCCAACCTCAAGCCTAGTAACTCCAGCTGGCGGCCTAACCTTGCGACCTGCAGTCGCCACAGCATGCAACCAAATCTGTCGGCAAAGCAAAGCCGTTTCACGATCAACCTTCGACCGTTGTGCTGCTGACAAATCTGGAAGGCCATATAAGTCCAATGGCCCGCGCACAGGTGGGACAACGCTACTCCCATGAGCATGTGTGTCAAACGTACCACGCGGTGGAGCACCAAGAAGATGCGACACTTTGCCGTGGACGGCACCCCAAACTAGAGCGCGCCAAGCAGGAGTGCGTAGCACATCTTGGTCTGAGCCTCTGGTAATGTCCAATTCCAGGACAGCCACATTCTTGGACTCAAGGTGCGAAAAGGGTTTAGGGCCTGGGGCTCCAGCGTACAGATGAACAATCCACTCTGGGGCATTGAGCAATGCACGACGGCGACGCCGATTGAGATGCGTCAAACCCTTTAGGAGCTCCCATCCTGAAACCTGAGCAACATCCTCAACAAGTCCCTGCAAAGCTGCTTGGGGAACATCTGCCAAGAAAGGCGCGGCCTGCAACGCTAGTTGGGCTGAATTGGTAGATCCAAGGCTCACATAGTCCTGCATGTGATCCCACCAGCTCTTTGACATCAAGGCTTTGACAGCTCGGATGCGAGAGGTACCTTCGGCCACATTCGCCTCCAGAGACTTCAAGTCCTCTAGCCGCTTTTCTTCTAGCTTGCTGATTAGCACCAAGGCTTCTGATTCCATGATCTCTGGACACCCACCTTTAACCCTCAAGCGAAAGGCACGACCCGAAGGAGCAATCAAACGGCATCGCGAGGCAGTCCAATCCAAACGATACCCCAGCTGCTGGATGACAGAACCCAGCGGCACGATGGTTTGGGCACTAGATGTGGGAGGCAACAGAAGAGTACCAGCAGCAGACAAACGCATAGCCGAAGTCTCCTTTCCAGCCAGTGACACGACAACGGGTTGCGCACTAGCCCATTCAGCTTCGGAACTTGCAGCGCGAAGGGCATGAGTGGCCCCACTGTCTACCAAAGCCAAAAAACTAGGACTACCATCTACTTCCAAAACCTGCCCAGGCTCAATGGCTGTGAGATGGATGGTCTTAATGCTCGGCTTAGGCTCCTCCTGCGCTGCAGGTTTGTCTTCAATCGCCGGAGGCTGCGCGGGAGCGGCTGGGGTGGATGCAGGAGGAAAGGCTTCGGAAGAACTGGCAGCTGCAAACATCATGCGCATAAACGCTGTGAAGTCCTCCGCTCGGCCTGGGCTCGCGCCCGGCTGGATTGCAGTAGACGCCTGATCAGCCGTTGTAGGCCTGTGGCCTGCAGCATTGTTGGTGTTTCCTCCACCTGGCTGTCCTTTCCCCTTTGGGCTTCCTCCAGCTACCGGGCAGTCCTTTTGGCGGTGTGCCTCAGAGCCACATGCTAAGCACTTTTTGCTGCGCTCCTGACGAGAAAGTCCTGACATGTCGTGGCTAAACGTGCACTTAGGACCCCGCCTACACCCCGAAGTACCCATGAAAAACTTGCAGGGCTTTGAAGCCTGCGGCTGCCCACTGGCCTTTGGAGATGTTCCCGGACTGGGCGTGCCTACAGCTCGAACCTTAGGGGCACTCACACCTGTGGCCTTAGAGACTGCAAGGGCTTCCATCTCTGCAAGCAAGTGCTTGTGGTACTCCAGGACTGCAGACGAAGTTGGTTGAGCATCCATTTTTAACATGGAACGAAGCATAAACGTTCGAAACTTCGCTTCTTCATGCTGCGCCAAAACTTGGCTAGTGATGGTAGTGAGGCTCTTGGACAAAATGGTCGAGTCCGGAGGTGACATGTTGCAACTTTCACAGCGATTGTACCAACGAATCCACTCACGCAAAGACTTCACGGCTGAGGAGGGATCAGATGCTGGAGTGGGCTGCATGAGATTCTTCTGAATAACCTCCTTTTCTGAACCTCCACCTGGTTGGTACGTGGTGTGCAAACGGAAAAGGATGGAAGGAGCTGATTGATTGCATTTGCGGGCCACAATGTCTGCTTTGATAGACTCGGGGACTGCCGCCATAAGCATACTACAGATCCTAAAGTTGACACGCGCCCATCGCCCTTGAAGCAACTCAGCCGGTACAACGGGCTCAACCTTTAGCCTATCCAAGGGTGATGACGAAATCCAAACCCCATAGGCCGTATCAACCACACCCAAAACCTGACGCCACCACTCTGCTGCTGTGTCCGAAACATCACCGACCAAACCCCCAATCACAACTAACCAATCTTGGTACAGAAGAGACCCTTCATCCGAAGTGAGCTCTGCCAAAGCTGGGAAACTCGAGATGCCTGGCTTAACAGCTTCAGGGTTGGTGGGAGAATTGCCGCCATCGCGTTCGGCACGAGATCCCTTGAGCATCTCTGACATGGCATCTTGAAGTTGATGCATCCCAGCAATCAGTATCTCACGATCTGTGGGTCCTGATGCACTCGCGGCTCCTGCTGGCAGTGTGCCTCTGGGTTCTGCTTGTGGCCTCTGCGGTGCAGGGCTGGAAGACCGCGCACCGGAACCAAGGAGCCCTGAGAACAAACCAGCGAAGCCCTGAGGCTCGGGAGCGGAAGGAGGCGGAGGAGGAGGCGGTGAGGATGAAGAAGGGGCAAATCCAACCCCAGTGTTGGCGACAGGATGCGAACCGAACCCACTATCACCAAACCCACTAAAGCCAACCTCCCTAGTACCCACCTGCTGCAACGCCGTAGCCTCAACTTCACCAGCCTGCTGAGACCGAATCCTCGAGAGTTCGGCCTCAGCACGACCAGCTCTCTCTTGCTCAGCTCGCAGTTGCTGCTTCAACCCATCAAGCTGTCGCGCGACTTCTGCCTGAATCGCATCATGCGGAATAGATGAGGACTCGGTGTGCGGAGGCCTGTCCGGAGACCCGGACCCGTAGAGCAAGGGAGCTCTTTGCTCCATGGCAGCAAGCTGCTGCGCGTTGGCACCAGTGAACAACGGCATCGGCACTTGACACTCATCTTGCAGGACGCGGCCTCCTCTCTCGAGGGGCTGTAGTGGTCGCGACGGCCTTGGAGGAGAAGTCAGTGGACTGGGAGCCCACCCTTGCGGCAGTGGCTGTACGTTCGCCGCGCCACCAAACAGAGACTGCACTCTTCCTAGCAACTGACTAGCAAAAGCCTGAGCCCCAGTCTGCATGACCGCTGACGCCCCGTACGCCGTTGATCTGGGCGTTTCAAAGCCCTCAGCACTACTTCCAGGATTCGCTGCAGATGGGTTGTACCCTGAGACGCCTGCGGCAACATTGATCTGAGCGCTAGCCATTCCACTTTCGGTGGCCACACTGAAACCCTGAGTCACTGCAGTTGCATCTCCATGCACCCCACTCGCATCAGCGACCTCCGTGGTAGATACTGCTTCATACGTAACGCCAGCTGTGCCCAAGCCTCCAACCTGGCCTAGTGTTCCATCGCCTCCTGTCCTACCGACTGCTGAAACTCTCGGTTGGCCGGCTGTTCCAACAGTTTCTTGTGGCAGCTGAGGGGATGGCACTGGACCAGCTGTGGAAGTCGATGGCCCCGACGACGCATCCATCATAGTTTGCTGGATTCCATCCCCAATAGGCTGCGCAAGCCCAGAGGGCGATGGCACTCCAACTCCGGCGGTTGTACCATTCACTGTAGTCTGCGGTGCATCCCCGCCTCCCCGCACTCCATGCAGAGAGGCCGGAGAAGCCACCGCTCCGGTTGCTTCTGGCCCAGGCGTTGGGCTCATCACCTGTTGAAGGTGTTCACCCTGGGTGGCCATACCCTGCAGCGAAGCTCACGCAGAATGTTTTCTATGGCTGGGCGCAGAGGCGACTCACGATCTCAACGAAGCAACAAGAGAACCGACAAACCAACAAACGACCTGTACAGCTTTACAAGTTGTTGGTTACAGTACACATGGCTCAAGAGGCTTTCCTACGCAGCCTTCCCCTAAGCCAAAGGATACAGGAAACACACATGTACAAGCCTACCTGAAGGAAACTATACAAGTGCCGGCAATCCCTTCAAGCAGACTACACACCTGTCTAACCTGATACCTGGGCATGCAGTGAGAAGCATTTCAACAAACCCCTTATGTTACTAAGTCCCCCGACCCTCCAAGCAAGGTTCAGGGCGTCGGATGGGCCGGATGGGAGGCTCAGGGCCCCTAAACCCTCAGCCCCTAAACACCTAAACCCTAAACCCCAAACCCTAATCCCCTGAACCCCTAATCCCTAAACCCCTAAACCCTAAACCCCTAAACCCCGAAACCCACAACCCACAAACCCTATACCCTAAACGCGTCGCCGCAGTTTGGCTTTGACCATGGGACGTCAGCTGCTACATCATTCGGGGAAGGCCCCTGAACCGTAAACCCTTAAACTCTTAAACCTAGGGTAGTATAGTCCCTATACAACCAAAAAGGTTAACCTGCAGTTCCCCGTGATACCCGACAAGTAGGTAAGCCCTTTAACTCTTAAGCCCTACCTGGAATCTGAACTTTCCTTTTTTATGGACTTGTGTAAGGAAATCATAATAAGGAGCCCTGAAAAGGTAGGCTCTTCACGGTCCAGGTGAACCCTAAACCCCTAAACTCTCAAGCCCTAATCCCCTAAACTCTCAAGCCCATAGCCCGAACTAGGAAGCCTGAGCCGCAATCACCGACAGCATTGAGAAGAGGAGGGCACACAGACGGAAGTTCTCAAGATACACGGGGATCATGTTCCGTGGTGATTAACGGTGGTCATGTGGCCATGCTACTTGGGGCTCAGAGGGTTTAGGCTTGTGGGCTCCCTGAACTCAAACCGGAATACCCCGGGCTCTGAATCTCAGGACCATATGGGTAGTTGTCAAAACTTTTGGGTACCCTAAATATGAGGTGCCGTACTATATTAGGGACCCAAAAAGGGACCAGATTTTGACAATTACACATATGTGCCAAACTCTGAATCCTGGGTGTGCCAGGCAGGTTTCTAGGTAAGCCCGTAGCGGCTTTCGCGATGTCGCGCCGGATGGGGTGGAGCATAGGTAAGGTGGCGCTCTTGGTGCTGGCGGCAACTTGGCATAGAAGTTAGCGTGAAAAGCATGGTATTCCTTTGGGTTCCATACCGTCTATAAAACAAACCTACCCTGGGCTATTTGGGGCCTTAAACCCTAAACCCTAAACCCTAAAACCCTAAATTATAAAAACCTTAAACTAAAGCGAAACCCATTAGGGATTCAAGTTCTTGTTGTTGGGCTTGGGAGCCTTGTAGGATCTGTTCAAGGAATCCTTACAACGAAAACGGAATCCAAAGGAACCACCCAAACCCTAAACCCTATTCGAGCTCTTAAGGCCTTTGCAAACCCCCCAAAGCCCTCAACAAGGCCTTAAGCACCAAATCAAGCACCGTAGACCCTGCCATTCGGCCCTTTGGGGAGATTGTTGTGGGTTTAGTGTAGGAGCTTCGGTGGTCAGAATACCTTAACCTACCAAAACCGTAGGGTTCATACTAAGAACCCACAAAAAAGTAGGGCTGGGTAGGTTAAGGTAGGCTTGTGTTTATGTTGTGCTCTCTTATCTTAGCTGCAAGAAGGAGCCCTGAGGAAAACATTTCGTAATCATTCAGGCTCCTACATCGCGCATGTCCTTAACTTGCATTGGGGATCCTAAGCCCTGAATCCTAAGCCCTCAGCCCTTGACGGGGTATCGGAGTAGACCCTAAGCCCTACACCCCTAAGCGCAGATGCGACCGGGCAAGCAACAGAGCACCCTAATGTAGGGGCCCTTGAGAGTTAGAATAGGGCTTTGGGGTTCCGTTTTAATTATAGCATAATATCACCATCAAACCCTATTCTAATCATGATGGTCCACACTTTCTCCCGATTCCAACCTGTTTCCGTCGCAAGACAGTGTGTGCCACGTGTCAGTCCTCAGAAGCCGCCAGGCCCGCCGCCAGGGTCAGCAGATGGATCGATGGAACGGTTGATGATAGAAATCCTGCATTACCCATAATAAGGAATATACCATAATTCCCACAGTTTAGGGTCCTTCAGGTAATGCAGGATTTATATCATCAACAGAAGTAGACACATCGGAGCTGGAAGATCCTGAAGGTTCCCATCATGCTCAGCTTGCCGAACAGCGATGATCTATGATGAGTCTGCTGCATCATGTCGAGTTTCCATAGGGACTGTGCTGCTGGCACCGGAATGCCTTTGAAGCTGCTTGATTGGCTGAGCCATGCAGCTGGCAGGAATTTTGCCCTCCGTGTACAGCTACCTCGAGACATGGTCGTACCCCTTTAGATCCCTTGTAGTAACCCTTATAGAATCCTTCAAAGGAGCCCTATTCTGATTATTAAGGCTCCTACATTAATCGCTGATTCGGAGTCCACGATGACGACTGATGGTGTGATTTGGGGGCTCCAACAGTCACTCAAATCTCTCTCAGGGTTTAGGGCTCAGGATTTCGGGTGTAGGGTTGAGGATTTCGGTTCAGGGTTCAGGATTGGGTTTTAGGGTGTAGGTTTTTGGGTTTCAGGGTTTTAGGGTTCAGTGTTCAAAGGAGGTCTTTCGAAATTCAGGGATCCTGGAATTTTCCAGGATTGAAGCCTTGTAGGTGTTTGGTAAAGCACCGATGACTCGTTTCAGTTCAAGCAGCCCCTAGATAGAGGATCAGTTTACCTTAAGCTACCAAAACCTACTTTTTCGTAGGGTCCCTATAAATTCCAGATTACTGTTTATAATCAGAACCCACAAGAAAGTAGGGTTTGGGATTTTGAGGTAGTACAATATACCCCATAACCTTGTTCCAATTGTTGCGGCCCCTGGGTTTGACGTGTGCCTTCAGTGGTTTGAGGCACTGCCGCTGATGGACCTGCCGGCGCCGTGGAGCAGAGGAAGTTTGGCCTTGATTTCGGGATTATCGGGTTTGTTTACCCGTTTGTCTAAGAATGTTGGGAAAATGAGTAGTTTTACAAACTTTAGCTCCTTTCCGAATGCGAGCCAGTTTTGGAACCGTTACAAAGCCCTCATTGCAACTTCAAGCCAGCACTCTAAATCCTAACATCTCCGCAGCCATTGCAAAAAAGCCCCAACTTCGTGTTACCAGGGTTCTGCTGGGTGTTCGGAGCGATGGAATCTTCCGTAGTTTTGCCCCCGATCCGTTCTTTCCGCTCTTTCCGCCAACGTCAGCACCACCTTGCGCTTCGACAGTTGAGAAATTTTTGGCGGCTGAGAGATATTGAGCTATACCTTAAGCTACCATAGCCGACTTTGTCGGAGGTTCCTGTTATAAACCCCAACATGAAAGTTATAGGGACCCTACTTTTTTGTAGATTTTTGGTAGGTCAAAAAAGGCTTCAGGTTGTAGATGGGTTCGTGGCTGAACCGCATGTTTCGAGGGGTGCCGATCGAACACGCATTCAGACATGCTATTTTCGGTTTATCTCATTACGGCTTATTGTCACCACAAACCCCAAAAGACCCAAAATCCTCAACCCAGCGCCTCAACACCTACACCCAGCAGGCTAAAAGCCTTAGCCGTAAGGCCCTGACCGTTTAAGCCCCACGCCTTAACCCTAGATCCTTCAGGCCCGCCCTAACTTAACACCAAATAGCCTACCTTGTAAGGACTTTTGCAAAAGGAACTCATATTCAGGAGCCCCAAAAGTGTAGGTTCTATCGGGTGAAGGTCTCTTTCTGTCACCCGACAAGCGCGGCAATCCGCAGAGTCTTCACAGTAAGTATAGGGCTTACACGTTGTTCACCGGGTTTTTTTTTAGGAGGCATGCATAGGGTTTCGGGTTTGGAGTTTAGGGTTCATGGTTGATTAGCGCCAAACGCAGACTTCTAGCAGGCCATATTGCTTTCAGTGCGCCGACACCCGGGCGAGGCGCACAAGCCCAGGGCTTCAAGACCTGAAGCCCCAAGCCTTATAAGCCTGTAGAACTTATAGATCTCGAATTTGGGGAAGGCGACCTCTAACTCGGCAGAGATTTATGCTGTCGATGACAGCACTCAACCATGCAGCGAGGCGCACTTCAAACCTTTTGCTCTAGGCACAAGAAGATCTCAGTCTGCAATCCTTGAATTGTACACTGTGCTGGATGCATCGTAAGCTGTGCCATGTATGCCCGTTTGAGCACTTCACAGATCAAAAACAAACATTCGGCATGAGTGCGAAAGGGGAGGCCAGGACATAACTGAAACAGCATCCCTAGCCTTCTATCCTTCTGCACTCCTCCTTGGTGCACAACGCCAGTGCAGCGCCACATCAAAGCATCAGTAGATTCTGTTGCCATTGTTCTCTGCACAGCATCGGCAAAGTCGAAGTGATTTCTTTCGGGATGCATTACGGAGGCCCCAACAATTGCCGTACACGTGGACCACATCTGCTCCTTCTGCTTGATGGTACGGTCCTTCATAGACTCGGACCTGTAGGGGTGGTGGCTCCACACGTTCAAACACTGGAGGGTCTTTTTGAACTCCTTGATCACGCGTCCTCGGTGCTTGCTTAGGCTGCTTGTTGAATGTAGAGGACGATGAAGATGTTGAGGGCTGATCACTTCCAAGGGGTGTCGTTGGATACATTGGAACTGGTGATGTGCCGGGTGGCATACTCGAATCAAACAACTCCTTGAGGTCAAACAGCCTCAACTTCTGTTCATCACTCAGCGACTGCGGTTCCAACGTCATCAGAACCTGAAGTTCCTTCAGATCATTCCTGGTCATTCTTTTTGAGCTGGACTCCATGGCCTTCGCCTTTAGCGTACGTACTTGCGCAGTTCGCCCTTTAAGACAATGCTTGAAGGCTTCCCATAGTCCAATCACCGCAATGGCCATGACAATGATAACAACATATAGATCCCAAGGAACTTCTGGTTGAATCCCGTCTTTTGAACCCTGTGCTCCACAAACTTGCGTAAGGAACGCCAGGCCCTTCAACCATGGTCCAACATTCAACGCCTTGATCTGCAGCTTCTCGACTGGTCTTCGATTCCTGAAGCTCCACAGCTCCTTAAGTTGCGCCAGTCGATCCTTGCTGAACGGTTTGGTTCCTATGTCCGCCCTCTGGGTTGTCCCAGGTTCATGCCGAACGTATACTTCCTGTTGTTGAATTCGTTCTCGAATCCAGTTTGCCCTTACCCTAAGGTGCCGGGTTCTCCAGCTTCCCGCCGAAGTTGTCATTAGTGCTATTGCTGCACTGTTGTCAACATGTAAGTAGATCGGCAGGACCCGTTCGAACAGCTCGTCAATGAGGCATTTCGCGGCATACGTCATAATCACACCCTCGACGCCTTCCATGAGCTCTGTTTCTGCCGTCGATAATGAAACCAACGGCTGGCGAGCACTTCTCCACGTCAGTGGACATGATCCAAAGAACACTCCAACTGACCCGTGACTTCTTCCAGACGATGGAGCAAAGCTGGAGTCCGTGTAGGTCCTCAAATGTTGTTCTTCTTGAGAGTCATTTGCGAAGCGTAGCCTCTCATACATTGTCTCGTTGAGATAGTCGAGCAACCTGTCTCCTATGGTAACCACCGCTTCTGGACACCTCGTAATTCTCGAAGACATAACCGAGGTAGCGTACTGAATATCCGGTCTTGACCTTGAACTCAACCACAGCATCTCTCCAGTCCGCTTCTGGGCCTCCTTAACAAGACCCTCTTTTCCTTCCAGATCCACAGGTTGAGCTTCCAGCATCATTGCTTCCTCTTCAGGGGACATGATAAGGGTCTCCTTGCTCCCCTGGGTCTTGGACCGTCTTCCATCATGGTTGTGGGCTCTGAGGAGCTCCTTGATGAAGCTTTCTTGGGAGATTTCAATACCTCCATCTACATAGTGCAACTCCATGCCCAAAAACTTCAGAGGTGCTCCTTCAGCAAGAACGCTTAGATCATCACATTCCCATTTGTTTGAGAGCCAGCCAAAGAACGACTGCATCAGGTTATTCGGTCCCATGATCATCAGGTCATCAACATACACCAAGAGGTAGCCCAGCGCTTCATGTGATTTGCCGTCGGCCCTCACCACCTTCCAAACCTGATTATCGGAGATCAACTGCTGCAACTTCAACTCCACATTCTCGCCGTTAATTTCGGTGTTCCATCGGGCAGCTCGTAGCTCCGTATCACGAAAGGTAGCCCAGGCCGCTGGTGACTCTCTCAGTCCATAGATGGACTGCAACACAAGCCAGTAGTCATCGGCTTCTGCTAAGCCCATCTCAACTGCCAAGGCTGGTGGTTTGAGAGCAACTGCCCTTCCAATCCATGGTGCCAAAACAAACGCCTGCCGGATGTCGGTTACAGCCGCTCCCCACGAAGGTTTGGAAGTTTTGTAGGCCAGCATTGTCCGCAGTGAGGTAGAGTCCAACCCTGCTGCATAGAGGTCGTAATTCACGTCCGTTAGGGCTCCCTCTTCCAGATAGTTTCCACAAGCCACAAACCTCGTCTTTCTTCTGTAGCCCTCTTCTCCACCATCTGGTTTCACTGTGAACACGCCCTTACACGGTACAATACGGCAGTCAGGAGGAAGGTCTTTGAACTTGGTAGGACGAAATGCCTTCTTGTTGTCAACCAAGTTCTGGTACTCCTTTCTTGCCGAAGGGATCCACTTTGGCAAAGCCTTTCGTACTTCTCCCAAACTGACAGTATGGGTCACACCAAGCGGCTTCTGGTTGTCCAAGTGGTCCTGTAAGATTTCCTCGATGCCCACGGTGTATTGAACCTCGGCCTTCTTTATCATTTTGTTCAACTTCACCCTCACCTCAGGATCTCGAACAGCTGACCTTTGAACGGGAGGCAAGTTGATCGTTGCGTCACGAACGAACTCATTCTCATCCACTTCAACAAAGGCTGTGACTGGGTCAGGGTTTACCATCATCATCTTCAAGCTTACTTCACCAACACCAGCCGCATTTAGCTCTTCGTCATCATCTCGATTCGCAAGAACCTTTTGATCCACAGGGAATCCAAACTCCTCGAGGTCCTTGATGTTTTCCTGGGTCAACTTGGTTCCTCTTGGGGTATACATCAGAAGAGTTACACGATCTCCTTCCCAAGGCTGTACTTGATGCCACTTTGACGGTGAAAAGCAAACTGCCTTTCCCTTCACCATATCAACGATCTTCCCCTTGATGGTTTGTCCTCCTGGTAGCTCCTTGTGAACTTCTCCCTCCTCCTCATCGGAAGACCCTTGTAGCCATATGTTGCCTCCCTTGAAGGTTGTGAGGGGAACCACAATGTTCTCTGAGGACCTTGCATTGTGCGAGTCCCGGTGAATGCCAAGGTCGGCGTTCCGGGCTATTCCAATCGCAGAGAACGTCTTTCCCGGAGCATATCGTTTTCCAGCAGCCACCAAAAATCTCGTCGTCTGGGGAAACTTCTTCAGGTTGGCCCTCAATCCAGCTTTGCCACCATGCACAAACGCCCCTGAAAACCAAGACGTAGCTGAAGACTTCTTTCCAATCCTCATGTCCGTATCACCCAGTTCCTCCAGGCGCTCATATAGCTGAAGAACTCGTGGCATCCCAAAGTCCCCTTCTTCAAGTCCCCTTTTTGCCAGGAACTCAATCTCTTCTTCAAGCTCCTTTCTTGATTGAGGGGAAACTTCCTCACCATAGTGTTCAAGAACTCCCTCAGCTTCTCCCGGAAGGAACAAGTCCGGAAACTCCTTGTGGGGGTTGATCACATTGAACTTCACGCTTTTGGCCACAGTTAGCCCACCATCTGTTCGAAGAATAACATGTCCTCTTGAAACATCCATTGCTGGTCCACGGTACCATCCCTTCTTCCAACGATCACCAGTAGGATCATGTTCTTTCTCAGTTGTGCCCTTATAGCCCTTGGCGCGAAACCAAACTTCTTGTCCAAAGGGAGCAGCTGGTGTTCTGGTAGTAGGTGAATGAGGAAAAGCCTTCGACCAAGCCACCGCCGATGCATGCGAAATTGCCAGTGGCCAATCCTTCGCTGCCGCATCCGAGGACTTCATTAGCGCTCGAACCCTGTTCTTCGCCCATCGAACTCCAAGCTCAGCAGTACTGTTTCCTGCTGGTTCTCCCCCAGCTGTCCGTGTATGTCTCAAACCACAATCCGCCAGCCACTCTTTGAACACCAACGACGAAAACTCCCTGGCCCGGTCTGTGTGGATGTTGGAGACGTAGAGGCCAGTGGACTTGAGTTGAAGAACAATCTCCTTAGCAGCCCTCAAAGCTTCCCCCTTCGTTCTTCTTCTTAGCGCCCTTGTCAAGTAGATCGTGGTGCACTCCGGAGGTTCAGTGAGGTCCTCCACGGCATCCTCCAAGGTAGGCGGTCCCATGGGTTCCTTGCCTTCATCTTCCTCCTCCTCATTTCCAGAGGCGGACTCAGACTTCTTATCCTCAACAGCCATCAAGTCATCGCACTCGTCCAAGTCCGATGGTTCCATGTCCTCCATATTGAACTCCTTGACCAACTCCTCATGGGCCTTTTCGTCCAGGTACTCCTTAGGACACTTGTACGCCGCAACCATGATGTACTTATAGTCATCAAAATCCATGTCTCTTCCGGCTGCTTTGTATGGCCCTGCAAGGTCAAGTGCCAGCGAGTAAAGTTGGGGATGCTTCCGTCGTCGATGTTGATAGCCTGTTGCCTGAGCATTCAAGCACACCGAACAGTCGGCTCGATACGGCTGGTGATCTTGTAGTAGATGTTGTCGCCAAGCTTCACGTTGATCCTTGGTCAACTTACTCAACCTCGCTCCGCATTCTGCACTTTCCTCTTCACTGGCAACTCCTCCTGGAACGTAGTCCAGAATGGCATGGGAGACCAACTCCTTGAACTCAGTAGACCACCTTCTCATAGTAGCTCTTCCAAGTAGAGATGTAGGTACACATCCATCCCTTGCGTCAAACTCGCCATCCAGCTCCACAAGCGAAGGGTACGTGGTTCCCAACGTAGTAGGTCTCAATGACTGGTGGCCAAAAGCTCCTTGGTAGAAGGTGGCGACGCCCATGCCCGAAACAGACTTGAAGGACTTCCACATCTCCGTTTTCCAGAAAGAAAGGAAATCACCATCTTGTTCCTGGGGTATAAATTCATTTAAATACTCAATGAGGAATCCCACATTTCTTCTGCCCTTGAGCATAGCCATTGTCCAGAGTAGAAGCTGTTTAGCTGCGCAGGCCGTCTCCTTTTCAAGGCGGTGCTGTTGTAGTACAGAAAGTTCGGGGACACCATTTGGAAAGTCCTTGGTCCTTAACCGGGTTGATCGTTGCTTCCGGTCCACCGTTGTGCTTGTAGTCCATGTGGTCTCCGGCGGGGAACCAATAATGTCAGCAATCCTTCCATTGGCAGCGGCCCATATCAAGAGCTTATACACCGAGGAATTGCCGTTGAGGTCCCACAGCTTGGAGTCCTTGAGGTCCACATTGAGGGTCACCTTGCCACTTTTGCTCATAGTTTTGACGAAGGGATCTCCTTCTTGACCTTGTCCCATAAACAAACATACAACCCAGTCCTTCGATGCCAGCAATGCCCTTCTCTTCTTCCTTCTCAAAGGTAGTTCCTTGAGATATTTGGCCCCGGCATCAATCTCGAAGTCCGTGACCATCATCGCTTGGACGTCTGAGGGAAGGTCCTTTGTAAACGGACACAGCATAATGGCCCTTTGAAAAACGCTTTGACATCCTCCTTCCAAGTACTCCTTGAGGAGCTCATCCCAGGCCTTGGTCTCTTCTTTCTGCATCACCTCGAGCTTAGCAGTCAAGTTGGCAACCTGCGAGTTCAACTGCGCCAGCTGAAAGGTTTCCAGTTCTTTAATGAGGCGGTTGGCTTCCTTGATAGACACCTCAGGACAGTTGTTTGCAATGTTGACCTTCACGTAGCCCCTTTCCGGGTGACGAAGTTTGAAGCTTCCCTTCTTCCACTGCAGAGTGCAACCCAAGTCCTGGACCAGCGCTCCCAATGGCACTATCGGTTGCGTAGACGTAGAAGAGGATTCAGGAACCAGGACAGTTCCTTGATGATTTTGCCGTAGTACACGTTCCTCTTCACCGGCCAACGTCACCTTGACGGGAAGTCCTCGGTCGTACTCCTCCTGGTCGGCAGTCCGCATCGCGTGGCTCGCCCCACTATCCAGTAGGCCTTTCATAGACTCATCACCTTCACCTTCACCACACACCCGGGCAGCCATTGTCTGAATTCGTTCCATCAATCCATCCTTTGCCACCGTAGCTCTCTTCAACGTCGTAGCACTCATCGCCTTCAGGATCTTGCCCACATCTGCCAGAACTTCCTTCAAGTCCGTAGGGCCCACATTACTCGAAGTTCCCGAGCTCGTAGTCGCAGGCTCTTCAATCCGTACAGTCTTACTTGAGGTAGTAGATGATGTGCTCTGGGTCGTTGAAGGGTCCGGTGAGGCCTTAGGTGCGGGAGATGCCTTTGGAGTTCCTTGGGCGGTTGGTGATCCACCTTGCTTCTTGTTGATGCAGTCCTTCGCCATGTGTTTGCCTCCACATGCCAGGCACCTCGTTGCTTTTTCCGCTTCCAGACCTTCCCAACTGTGCTTGAACGGGCATTTGCCCGCCCTCGCGCAGCCCTTGTACGTGCGTCCAAAGTACTTGCACGGAACATCCTTCTTGCCAAGCTCGGGTTTGTCCTCAGTTGTGGTAGCGGACGTGGCTTGTTGCATAGCTGTCCTTGGTGGAGGGGTAGGCGGCCTTGAAGGAGTAGACTTTGGCTCTGGCTTCATTGGTTTTATCTTTGGTTCACCTTTGGGAACCGCAGGAGTTGAGGTGGTAGGCGACGGCAGCGAAGTCGTTGTCATAGTCGATGAAGATACTGCCAAAGCCTCACACTCAGCCATCAAGTGCTTATAGTACGTGTCGATGGATTCGTATGAGGGCCGAGTGTCCACCTGTAGCGTGGATCGAATGAGGTTGGTGCGGAAGCCCATATCAGGATTCCTGTCCACTACCTTCTTCACCATTGCGCTCAAGCCCCGCGAGAGGATTGTTGGATCCGGGGTGGCCAAGCTGAGTTCTCGACATCGACGTAGCCATCGTTCCCAAGCCCGAAGTGACTCCACTGCCCTTTGGGGCTCCGACTCCTCAGGTGGGCTCTGAAGACTATTCAGAATCCTTGTTCGCTCAGCTTCACCTCCAGGTTGGTACAACGTCATCAACCTGAAAAGTAGAGATGCCGTCGATCCCGTCAGTCTCCTTGCCACCATTTCGGTCCTCACGCTCTCATGCAAAGCCAGCATTATCATCGAGGCAGCCCTGCTGTTTACCCTGCCCCAACGGCCATCCTCAAGAGACTCGTCCCTTTTTGGAGCGATCGAGAGCTTCTCCATTGGCCCCGCATTGGACCACTCGGCATAGGACATTGTGGCCTTTTCCCGCACCAGTTTCCACCAAGTAGCTGACCCATCAGAGAGATCCGCCATCGGGGCGCCAAGCATCTCGATCCAATCCGCGATGTCAATCGAGCTGGTTTCTGCCCGCACCGGTGGCAACGTGGGGAGTGCTGTAACTCCTGGCTTCACTGTTTCTGGAGATTTGTCCTCGCCCTTGTCCGTCCCTAACTGTTTGATCATTGCCTGCTGCAGCTGAGCCATACCACCCGCAAGCAACGCCATCTGATCAGGCTGACTGCTCGAGCCTAGCCATTGTGACGCCGTGGATGCCCCAGTCGTCGCTCTTTGTTCCTGTGTACTCTGCGAAGGCTGATGACGCCCTTGAGACCCAACTGGTGGAACACATTCCTGCTGCGGAGGCCTTGGTGGTAGGACTGGTGGTACCGGAACGCTAGAACCTTGAAGTAGATCACCTGGACCCTGTGCGCATAGATTTCCTGGGGGCTGAACGGGTAGATTTCCTGGAGGCTGAACAGGTAGATTTCCTGGAGGCTGAACAGGTAGATTTCCGTGCGGCTGAACAGGTAGATTTCCTGGCGGCTGAACAGGTAGATTTCCTGGAGGCTGAACAGGTAGATTTCCTGGAGGCTGAACAGGTAGATTTCCTTGGGGCTGAACAGGTAGATTTCCTGGAGGCTGAACAGGTAGATTTCCTTGGGGCTGAACAGGTAGATTTCCTGGAGGCTGAACAGGTAGATTTCCTATCACGCTCGTAGCTCCCCGTTGTTGATTCCACTCGCTTCTCTCACGCCTCAACTGCGCCACTTCTTGCTGCAAGCCTCGCACTTGGTCCTGGTACCGCAAAGCATATTCCTCCATCTGTCGCTGAACCTCCGCTTGGAGGCGAGAAGAGTTCTCGCTCCCAACCTCTGACGTCTGCCCATACAGCAACGGGTGGTCTCTTCTCGCTTGACGAAGTCGTTCCATCTGCTCCCGAGTGAACAGCGATTGCTGCTCTCTCCCTTCCGGCCCTGACCACGAAGGAGGTACTGGAGGTGCCCTTGGTGGAGTTCGACCACTAGGAAGTTCCTGAGGAGGAGACGTTTCCATAGTAGTCATTGTTGATCTCGCGAACTCCCTTCCTCCCGCTTGTCCACCGAAAGAACTCGTAACATGTACATGTTGAAGACCCAAGTTGTCAAGCATGCGATCCACACCTGTCACACTTCTACTCGCAGTAGTCCTCAAGAACTCCGTAACCCTTGAAAACCATCTCACACTCTGGTGCTGCTCTGGACTCACCGAAGACCTTGACTCAGCGGAGAAGTATTCCTGACGATGAACAGCTGAGCCAACCGGTGATCCCTCATTTATCGCATGTGTCCTTACAGGCACCGACGGCATTGGAGCTGGAGGTAGAAGAGCCTGAACATCACCAGGATTCGCACCTAAGTCATAAGGCGGATGAACTTCTTCCTGGGCAAGACGTTCGGTAGCGGCACTCGTTCCTTCAGGAGGTTGAGCAGGCTCAGGAAGAGGTAGGTCACTTACGTTCGGGTTTTCCCTCACACTGTTTCCAACTTCCCTCCTTTCACCCAATTGCTGCTCTCCCGGAACGACACCATTCACTATCGGCTGGTTTACATCCATTGCTCCATATCTCACTGTGTTCACATTGCCCGCGGAGCTTGCGCCGTGGTTTTGGGCGTCCATAACCTGTAGAACTTATAGATCTCGAATTTGGGGAAGGCGACCTCTAACTCGGCAGAGATTTATGCTGTCGATGACAGCACTCAACCATGCAGCGAGGCGCACTTCAAACCTTTTGCTCTAGGCACAAGAAGATCTCAGTCTGCAATCCTTGAATTGTACACTGTGCTGGATGCATCGTAAGCTGTGCCATGTATGCCCGTTTGAGCACTTCACAGATCAAAAACAAACATTCGGCATGAGTGCGAAAGGGGAGGCCAGGACATAACTGAAACAGCATCCCTAGCCTTCTATCCTTCTGCAAAGCCCTAATGTTCAGGGGACCTAATAATCAGAATAGGGTTTCTTGAAAGGGTTCTATAAGGATTACTACAAGGGATCTATAAGGTTACTACAATGTCGGGGCCTTAATTAGTAGAATAGGGCGGTTCAGGTTTGTTGTCTGAGGTTTGCAGACATTTATGGTTTAGGGTTTAGGGTTTTAGGGCTTTATGGGTTTGGGGTGTTTGTGTGAAGGTTCACTGAGGATTTGGTAGGGTTTGTATATAGGGCGTCGTTAGCTTGAAGGTTCAGCAGACTTAGTAAGCAGGTTTATCAGGTTAACTTGGGCCAGGGAATGTGCTTGAGACTGCGGAAAACAAGCCTGCCAAGACGTTTCGGTGCGGTACCAGGACCAAGACACCCAGAACCCCATAAGGATTGCACAAGGCTTCTGTACTACGGAGTTGTTCCAGCTTCATCTATCTGCGATGTTCCTTACATCGGAGCTTCCAGGTCAGGTGTTGAGGAGGTGGAGGCGATATGAATCGTAAGACAAGATCGGTGAACCCTGAACATCCCTAACCTGGACCCTAAGGAACCTACCTTTTTAGGGGCTTATATAAAGAAATCATATTAGGGGGCCCTAAAAAGGTAGGTTCCTTAGGGTCCAGGAAACCCTGTAACTCCAAAGTCCAAACCCTCTCAACCCGTGGATGCTACACCTGTCGAGGACCCAAGCTCTGAGAATCCCTAAACGCTGAAACTCCAATCCCTCAAGCCGTGGATGCTACGCCTGCTTAGCTTTGGTTAGTAGGGAATGGAGGAATGGGTACAATTATAACTACTATTACCACCATTCTTCCATTCCCTACTAACCAAAGGTACGCCTGTCGAGGACCTAAGGGTTCTGAGAATCCTCGCTCCCGTGCTGAGGACAGGAAGTCCAAGCATAAACAGGCTAACTCCTAGACGTACCCTCAGCCCGGGACCTGAAACCCTAATGAAGGGGCCTAAAAAAATTACGGGGTTCCTTATTCTGAGTATAGAATAATGGGCCCTTGGGCCTAACTAATTACGGGGTTCCTTATTATAAGTATAGTATAGTGGGCCCCAAAACCCTATTCTAGTTATCATAAGGCCCGTATTAGATCGAGCAAGACACGAGCTGCTCAGATGATGCGCGTCGGCGGGCGCTGCGCTTGCCGAAAGACGCGGCGGTGCCTGGACCTGTGACCCCAAGTGCTTGCTGCTTCAAGGCTATAGTCTCCTTAGGAGTGATTTTTCTATTTTTGTTCATATAAAACCCAAGACCTGATGGTTTGTAGGTTTGGGGGTCACCAGAAATTCTGTTGTCGCGTGTAACTTTTCATAATAATGTAGTAGTGGTCGACGTGATTTGCTCCTAGGTCCCGGGTTTTCTGTGGTGTTCAGGTGCGTGTACTGTGCGGCATAGATTACCTGGACCCTAAGGAACCTACCTTTTTAGGGACTTATACAAAGAAAGCATATTAGGGGGCCCTAAAAAGGTAGGTTCCTTAGGGTCCAGGTACAGATTAGATGTTTAGGGCCTTGAGGGCTTGGGGTTCGAGGGTCCGTTCAACGATTCAGGGTACCCTAGACCCCAAACCCCAAACCTCAACTCAAGCTCTATACCCTAAACCCAGACCCTAAACTTCAACCTAAACTCTAAACCCTACGCTCTAACCTAAACCCTCAACTCTAAACCCTGAACTCTGAACCCTAAACCCTCACCTGGGTGGTTGTCAAAATTAGGGTTCCTTTTTGGGTAGCCTAAATATTAGGTGCCGTACTATAATGAGGACCCTACAAGGGACCCTAATATTGACAACCACCCACCTAAACCCTTACCCAAAGGGACGGCTCCCTGAAGTCTCGGCTAAGCAAGGGCGACGGGCTCACCGAGCCTGACATTCCCAAATCCGGGCCACTGGATGCGGATGGTCCCTCGGCCAAGCAAGTTAGGATTTAGGGTTCAGGATTTAGGATTCAGGGTTTAGGGTGTTGAATTCTGGATTTAGGGTTTAGGAGTTAGGATGTAGGGTTTAGGATTTAGTGTTTAGGGTTGAGGGTAACTTAAAGGCTAGGGGCGACTCAGCAAGTGGGCTTCCTGCACAGTCTAGAAGGTTTACTATAAGGGTTCTTTAAGGGTGCTTTTGCGTGTCGGAGTTTAGGGGTAAGTAGCATAAAGGTATCCATGGTTATAGCTGCCGAAACCCTAACCTAAACCCTAAACCCTATTCCCCTAAACCCCTAAACCCCTAAACCCTATTGAAAAAGTTGCCTGAGCCTCGAAGTAAGGGGTTGTTTCAGGAATCCCCCAACAAAGATTTCTGTTCTGCTCAAGGGGATAGCCCTAACTCATTTTTTTCATTATGGGGGTGTTTAGATGGGACATCCCCATCCTAATTTTTGCTTCTGTGCCCTGTATTCGGGTTTGGGGTCAAGGATCTAGGGCCTAAGCTTCGGCTTCGTGTTCAGGGTTTAAGGCTGACGCTACAGTTTTAACACCAAAACTTTCAGTCGCTTGCCAAAAACCTTAGACTCGACCCTGATATCTCATAGCCTTCCAGCAAACCCTTAAACTGGACCCTAACTTCTCATACCCTAAACCCTAAACCCTGAACCCCCCGACCCTAAATCCTAAACCCCAATTCCCCACAGGCCCTAAACCCTAAACCTTAAAGGGAACTCCAGAAAGTTGGAATATGGTTTCAGGGTAGGATACCTTGTAATATACCATAAAGGGTTTAGGATAGTCATATTCCAACTTTCTGGCTTTTACTTTAAACCCTCAAACAGTTGATCAGGCCCACTTCTGTCTCTGGCTCTGTTTCTGACTTTGCTGGCCTGGCTCTACATCGGCCGATATCTGCCCCTCCTCTGCATTTCGGGGAGCTGGTACCATTTAAGGGGGATTCAGGGTTTAGGCTTCAGGGTCTAGGGTGAGATACTCTTTGAAGAGACTCCTTTCGAAGGTCAGTTGCAGCCCACTTCAGTTTTTGCTTCAGCTCATTTGGGGCTTCAGGTGAAGGGTTTAGGGGTTTAGGGTTTATATAGGGGTTTGGGGTTTAGGGTTTAGGGTTTAGGGCTTAGGGTTTAGGGCTTTAGGGCTTTCGACTTTGACCCTTGCCCTTCAAGTGCCCGTGTCCTTTGCTGGGTTTCGGGCTCCAAGAAGCCTGTGTGGCATAATAATGGGGCCGGAATAATTACCAACAGTATTCCTAGGGTTCCTTATTTTTGTTCTAGTACAGTATGGACCAAAACCCTACTCTAAGTATTAAGGCCCCGATATTACAATACGCCCACGGCCGAACACGTAGAGCAGCAAAGGGCAGCACCATGAATACGGCAACAGCACGACGAGGTGGCCCCGACCAAGCCCCTCAACAGCCAAGGCCCCTTAGCAGTTTTGCAGCAAGGCAAGCAAAGAACACAAGATGAACCCCACGCCCTTACTTGGAGGTTCACGGGTAGTTATAAGTGGGGGTATAAGTCCCCTAATGGATTATAAGTATAGTTACCTTACTTAGAACCGGATTTATACCTACCCATGAACCTCCAAGTAACCTTAGCCCAACGCCTTAAACCCTAAACCCTAGAGCCCGAAACGCTAAACTCCCTCCGAGACGGTTATGTCACAGGGTAAACCTGCTTTGTGGTAAGGGTCTGGGCTGCGATAAGTTGCAGGGTCTAGGGCTAGAGTCTAGGGTATAAGTCTAAGGTTAGTGTTCAGGGCTGGAGTTTGGGGTTCAAGATGTTGGGGTTTCGGGGCTCACTTGATTCGTGTTTAGGGTTTAAGTGTGAGGTTCGGTAGGGTTTCGGGTTTAAGGTGGTGGGGTGTTGGCGGTGTCAGGTACGAGTGCGTATACCTGAGCGGCGGTATCAACGTCGTCGGAGGATTTTGCGCCTGGGAAACACGCTGGTGGCTGCAGGACATCTCCCTGGGTGGAGTTCAGGCTTAGGGTTTAGGGTTCAGGGTTTATGGTTTAGGGTTCAGGGTTCCGGGTTTAGCATTCAGGCTGACCGTCTATGTATCTACACGAACAAGCAAACAAGGGTATGAAGAACTACACGAACGTAGGTCTCGGCATGTGGTATATGAATATGTGTACGTATGAAGTATGTAAATGTATATGTAGATGTATCTGCATCTGTATATGTATATGTATATACCAAACTGCATCTGTACATGCAAAACACGTACACGCATGTGTATGTGTGTGCATAAGCTATGTATATATATATACACATATATATATATATATATATATATATGTATATGTGTGCATGTATAGATATATTTGTATGATTATAGGTATGTTGCAAATGTACAAATATGTGTATGTGTATGTGTATATGTCCATGTACACGTACATGCTATCTAACTTCAAGAGCTTTGGCTTCCCGACGCCGGGTGTGGTTGTAAGGTGTGGGTTGAGGGTGCAAGTACGGGTGGTGAAGGCCTCTACCTGCACCCTGCGCCTGCACCCAACTAGTTTAACATATAGTGTAACATTGACCGTATATGTTGCGCTAACTGTTCTGCCATTCCGTACGGTGCACTCGAAATGCGCACCACCTGCATCCGAAAGGCGCGCCACCTGCACGCTAAAGGCACACCATCTGCACCCTACCGGCACACAACGCCACTTGCACTCAAGACATGCACCGCATGCACCTTACCCGACGCACCCTCACGCGCAGATGTTTTTAGAAACCATACCTTTCATTGCTGCTGAAATTTACAAAGTACATGTCTACTGCTTTTACATCTAAGTATATGCACATCTGCATGTACGTGTGTCTGTATGTGTATATATATATATATATATATGTATATGTATATGGGTAGTTGTCAGAATAATGGTCCCTTTTTGGGTACCCGAAATATTAGGTGCCGTATTACAATAATGAATCCCAAAAAGGGACCCTAATATTGACAACCACCCATATACATATTCAACGTATATGCATAGTGTGTATAACGTTTTGCGATCCCGAGCCCGGCACTGCACCCTGACGCCCTAGTCGGACGCCCCCTGAAAATTGCTTTGTCCAACACTCGGGCATGCCGGGTTTAGGTGTTTTAGGGTTTAGGGTTTAGGGTTTAGGGCATGTTTAACAAACCGTAAACCATAAACCCTAAACCCTCGAGTTCACGCCAGCCGTCCTTTGGGGTGATCCTTATGAATCTTTATGAAAGGTCCGGTCCTTAAAATCCCGGCTGCTGAGTCAGTCTTTCGGGTTCGTTCCTTAATGGCTGGAAGAGGGTTCCTTTCAGGGCTCTATCGGCTCTATCAGCAAGTTAAGGTGTTGGGTGTTTCAGGGGCCTGAATATATAGAAGAGCGTCTTGGGGTATAGCAGTCGTTATCTCTTTACAGTAAGGATTATAAGTGATATCAGTTATTCTTAGTTATCCCGGCCCCGATATTCAAACACCGAAGCTCCCTAAGCCCTTGTGCCTACTAAGTGATGCATGACATGTGTGTGATGGGTTACCCCCGGGGCGATATGACAGACTAGAGCTTCGGCGGTCTTTATACGATACTTGCTTTTAAGGAACCTTAGCGAAATATTTTACCGACTTATTCAGGCATCTAAACCCTAAACCCCGATGAGGATTTGGGCCCCTTGAAGGAGGAGTTTTGCTGATCGCAAGACTTTGAGCACTAGCTCATACTCAGAGACTCCGAAATCCCCTGATTCAGGAATATACCTTCAAGTATAGTAGGATCCCTAACATGATTTAAGGTATAGTGCGAAATTAAGGGATGTTGGAGTCTCTAGGTATTCTCAAACTCTCCTGAACCCAAGCGACCTTCTCTTGCCTGAGCCGGAAGTCAAAACACCCAAACCCGTAAACTAAAGGGCCCTTTACCAGCCTACGAAAGCAAGAAGCCGCAACTTGGAGGTTCATGGGTAGGTCTAAGTAGGGTTATAAGTAAGGTAACTACACTTATAACCCATATTAGGGGACTTTATCACCCCACTTATAACTACCCATGAACCTCCAAGTATAGGTCCTCCCCGAACTGCTGCAATCCAGGACCTTCTGCAACAAGGTCAGTGAAGATGTGCGGACCGTGGGGAAACTTGCAGGACAATTAGGGTTTAGGGTTTCTATATAGGGGTTTAAGGTTTGGGGTTTTCAAGGGCATCAAACCCTGACTGCGTGAAACCCAGCGCGTTGGACTCTGTCTTGCCTGCAGCGTAGCCCTATCCAAAAAGTTCTCAGTTTAGACTGATGGCTTGGATCCTATGCTAGTTCGAGCTATGACACACTAATTTTCGCACAATATACTACACTAAAGTATACTAGACAGGAGGTTGGTTCTGGTCGTGGGGCTTGTTAATCGTGGTCTGTTGTTGCTGTTGGGGGCAGCAGGAGCTAAGGTTCTCTGCTTTCGTCACGGTCGGCCAAGGGCATGACAGCTGCTTCTTTCTCCTACCGCCAACCTGAAACTCACAGCCTTTGTGACATGACGACTTCCGCCAATTTGAAGGATAGCCTGCATCGATAGCCAGGACTAAGCTTCGGTCTTGATTGATGCAGTGGTGATTTGTAGGGAGAAGGTTTGCCGCGGATAGGAGTACCCAGTGGCAGGAGCCTCTCTTTGGACTGGACGAGGGATCTAGAAAAAAAACAGAGCGCCTTGGCGGCAGGACGGGGTCGTCGGATTTTTCTCTAGATTTTTCCAGCGTTTGCAGGCCTGCACCCGGATACTTGGAGGTTCATGGGTAGTTTTAATAAGCAGGGTAACTATACTTATAACCCATATCAGGGGACTTATAACCCCAACTTATCACTACCCATGAACCTCCAAGTATCCGAAGGCTCAGCTAAAAAGCTTGCCCAGAGTTTGGCCCAGCCCTTCAGCCCTGTCCGAAATGCAAGGTCTAAGCCCTAAACCCTACCCTAAACCCTAAACCCCAAACCCTAAATCGTGTGCTGAAATGCAAGTGCGGCGGCTTTGCTGGTGTTGGAATTGAGGAACATACTTTAAATTATAAGAGGGATCCCTTATATGATTTAAGGTATATTCCTTAATTAAGGGATATTAGACCCCCCTAAACCCTATAGATCCCCTTTAGATCCCTTAAAGGAGCCCTGTAACCCTAGGTATTCCTTAATTAAGGGGTTTTGGAGTCTCTGGGGATGCTTCAACCGGCGAGCAACTCGAGGATGCAAGAAATATATCCCTTAGTTAGAGAATATACCCAGGGGCTCCTTAAAGGGATCTATAAAAGTTCTATAAGGGAGTAAAGGAATGTACCTTAAATTCTGGTCGGGATACTAATATGAGTTATGGTACATTCGTTCAAGAAGGGATATTGGAGTCTCTGGGTGTCTTCCTGACGGCCAAGCGCTGCTAATAGAACGTCGGCGAACGAGTTGCAGATGAGCTTGCGTAGCGTTGCTGTTGCAGGCTGAAGGTTTGGAGTGTGCATTTGTAGAGTTTCTCCTGTTGTCTACAACCGAAAGCTCACACCCGAAACCCATCGAAACCCTAAAACCTTAAACCCAAACTCTAGATTTAAGGATTTCGAGTGCAGCGCTCGTTTCGGGCCGAGGATGCCCCGATGGAGCGCGAGGGCCGGACGACGAAGTCCAAAACGCTGCCACGATGGAGGACGGGCGTTGGTTTAGGAGTTTTATAGTTCCTAGAGCTCATTGACTAGGTATACTAGGTATCGATTTGGGAGTTTCTTTGCCCTTATTGTTTAATGTAGAGCAATATATGAAAGAAGTTGGGAACTATGTGAAAGAAGCCGGGAACTGTTGAGATCGACCCCTAGTTGACGGTTTAGGGGTTAGGGGTTGAGTCTAAGTGTCTATAGAGGGTCGAGACCTGGCTTGTGTGACTGGTTGCGCTGAGTTTAGGGCCTAGGTTTTAAGATTCAGGGTTTAGGGTTTAGGCGTTTAGGGTTTAGGGTGTAGGAAGATTCAGTGTGAGTTTAGCGTCTACGGTGCATTGCTGTAAGTACAACGAGACCTCAGCAAGGGATTCAGGGCTTAGGTTCGGGAGTATGCTGCACTTCTCCCTGGTTGCCATAGAAGGTCCTAGTGCCAAAGGATATGAGCCTCACTAGAAGGACCCCATGCTTCAAACCCCAAGTAGTCTGCTCGTTATCAGTACCAAACCCTAAACACCCCAAATCCCAAATCCTCCTAGAACCCCAAACCGGAAAGCTCTAAACCGCAAACCTCACCCTGATTTTCACATTCGGGAGTTTCTTGCCGGGCTCCATTCTTGCGCCCTACGAGAATCGGCGGCCCTCCGTCCAAACCCTTCATGTCCAACCTTGGCCCCACAGAAACACCCGAAGCCTTCGAGAGCCTACCTTTTGAAGGAAGTTTGCAAAACGCTTAAAGTAAGGACGCCTACGCATGTAGGGTTTCTTGCAAATCGGGAAGTCCCTAAACCCCACACCCCAAACCCTCAATCCTAAACTCTAAAACCCTCAGCCTCCTCAACCCGAGGCCAGGCTTCCTTCGAAGACCCTGAAGAATACCCTACCCATAGGCTCCATAGCAGTTCCTTTGGGGCTTACCTTATAGGATTCTAAATATCAACCCCAACAAGGAATTACTATGGAGCCTATGGGTAAACCCATTTTGAGGCCAGTGTATTAAAGCCGCATTGAAGCATCATGAAACCCCTTATGAAAGTCTGTAAAACCTAAACCCTAAGCCCTAAACCTTATACCCTAAACCCTAAACCCTAAAACCTACAAAGCCGAAGCTTTGTCCTGGAGCTCCAGACAATCTCGGCATGCTCGTTGCTCTACTTCGAGAGCGGCAGGTGAAGGCGGCTTGGATTAAAGGGAGCTCCAGGAAGTTGGAATATGGTTTCAGGGTAGGATACCTTATAATTTACCATAGAGGGCTTAGGATAATCATATTCCAACTTTCTGGCTGTTACTTTAGTGTTCCTGAGATTTCGGGGTCTAGGATTATCATGGTTTATGGTTCTATTGTGCTTTAGGGTGTAAGGGTTTAGGGGGGATTTCGGGGTCTAGGATTATGATGTTTTTTCGGTTCTATTGTGTTTTAGGATGTAAGGGGTTGGCTTTGGGGGTAGTGGTCAGGGTTTGGGGCAAAGTGTTTTCGGTTGCAGGGTCTGCAGGGATTGCATTTGAGGTTGAAAATTGTTACCCAGAGATTTCACGTACTCCCTATCCAAGGACGTTAGGGCCTTATTATTAGGTACCCAAAACCATAAATATGGACTGCTTGGGCCCTTAGGGTTAGTGTTTAGGGTTTAGCGGTTTATAGGGCTCTGGCCGAAGGTGAATAGAGCGACTGACTTAGAGTAGGCAGACGGGTCGTAGCGTGGTAAACCTCAAAGCGCCATGTCTGACACCTTCAATTTTTTAAAGCATGCAACACTGAAGCCCTAGACTTTTAACCTACATCCTGGATCATCCCCGAAAGTCCTACAAATCCTTCGGCCCTACACTTAGGGGTACTTAGAAATAAGTTTTGGTTATTATAATCCCTAAGAGAGCTAAAATTATGATTTTGCTGGGGTTCTAAGTTCAGTATAGTACATGCTGGGTTCAGAAGCTGAGCGACCCTTAGTATGGACCCCTAGGTATATACCCTTAACATAGCCATTTTTTACCCATTATAGATCAGGGGTCCCCATTAAGGGTCCCTCCTTTTCCCCTTTTGAGAAGCTGAGCATTGAGCAGTTCCCATCCTGGCAGAGGCTGCAACTCCAACTCCGACGCGGTATCTGGCGAAAAGCAGACTGCTGGCTCCCCCAGATCCTCGTAGCCCGAAGCCCTTACCATCCTAAACCCTAAACCCTAATTCCCCTGACCTACTAGGTCTTGATGTGTGTGACCCGGGAGCAGGCATCAAAAAGGGGCTCAAAAAAAAAAAACCCTGTAAACCCTAAACTGAAAGCTCTTACCATCCCTTACGATAAACCCGAAAACCGCGGTTTAGGGTTTAGGGTTCTAGGTCCCTCTAACCCGGAACCTCTGGTTCGTATAAGAGAGTTTCTGAAAATTAGGGGTACCTTATCTCGGGGTCCTTATAGTAAGGATCCTACGGTCTAGGGTGCACTTGGGCGAGTGTAAACACTTCCAAATCCAGTACAATGCTCGCTGTTAAGTAGTAGAGTAGGCAACCCGTAACCTTTTTTGGGTAGTATAGTCCCTGGAAAATCACTATATAACTAACCAAAAAGGTTAGCTTTTAGTTCCCCATGATACCCGACACGTAGGTTAATGAAGCGACCCTAAACCCTCAACCCTTGCAGTACTCCGCAAATCCTACTTGGAGATTCATGGGTAGTTATGAGTAGGGTTACAAGTAGAGTAACTATACTTACCACCCATAATAAGGGACTTATAACCCCACTTATAACTACCCATGAACCTCCAAGTACACTGTAACGTTGAAGCCCCCAGCGATAAACCCGGCCCTAAACGCTAAACCCCCGACTCACATACACCTCGGTCCGAATCTTTCATTCAAACGGCGTGACAACGAGGGGCCCGAAGAATTCGGATGTAGTTTTGGATGGTCTAGACGAAGACTATCAATCCAAGCCCTAAGCCAGAATACTAAACCCTATATCCCAAATGCCCCTAATTGGAACCATACAGACATGCCGACGGTCACGGATTAGGATGCACCAACTGCCGAAACAGCGCTCTCGTCCTTGACAACCTCGACCAAAAAGACTCGAAGAGCTTTAGGCTCTACGATTAAGGTTTAGGGTTTACCTGTAACCGAAAAGACCTACCTTCTTGAGAAACTATATATATATATATATATATATATATATATAGAAACCATAATAAGGAACCCTCAAAAGGTAGGTCTTTCCGGCTACAGGTAGGGTCAGGGGCTGGGGGTCCCACCATTTAAGTGCATGGTCTCGGTGCTTCGGTTTTTGGGGCCTCGGCTGTTCGCGATCAGGTGGAACCTTTGTTTAGGGTTTAGGGTTGAGTGTTGAGTGTTTAGGGTTTAGGGTTTAGGGTTTAGGCTTGAGGGTTTAGGGTTGAGGGTTGAGGGTTTTGCAGCAGTGGGAACAAAGCAGTCTGGGCCCTTTCACTGCGTAACGCTGGAACCACGTTGCAGGGAATGGAAGCTTGATGCGATTTGCCCCAATCGCCATCTACTACCATGCTGCTCCGATGGAAGAGGCCTGCAGCTGCTTCTGTGATTAGGGTAGCTGTTTAGGGATTAGGGTTTTCGGTTTAGGGGTTTCGGGTTTGGGGTTTCGGGTTGAGAGGTTTAGGGTTTAGGATAGTAGTATAGGATAGTATGGGTAGTTGTCAGAATTATGGCCCCTTTTTGGGTAATTACCCTAAATTTTCGGTGCCGTATTAAATTCAGGACCCAAATTGGGACCCAACCACCCATTAGTCCTTGTGCCACTATTTACCTCCACTGCGGACGCTCCTCCAGCCTTTTGCCCCTAAGCCTCCCAACCGTAAACGCGTGTTCCTCTCGGCGTCTGTCCTGGATGTTGTTTATTTGGGAGCTTCTGAAAATTATGGGGTGCCTTATTCTGTGGTCCTCATAAATAAGGATCCCATTGTTTAGGGTGCTATATTAGGGTCGTACATAAGCGACGTCTGTCCGAGATCATCATAGCAGTCCAAATGGGCGGCAGCGAGAAACAAGGCATTCACGGCTTCCAGCCGAGCCAGGCCGTCGTTATCACTGTCGTCTTCGCGCACAGCGAACATCAGAGGAGTGAGGAAGTCGAGGAAGACGCTCCGAGACCCCACGATCCTGCCGCAGTCAACAGAGTATTTCATGAAGGTGCAGGTCTTGCGTGTGCGGCGGAAGGTAGCCTGCAACGAGTGCAGCGAATGGTGGACTGCATGCGGGCCTCGGGACGAGAGCGCAAACGGTCCAGGTGTGTGGCTGCCGTAGAGGACATGGTGGCAAACGACAAGCAAACCGAGCCTGTGATACCTTTCGCAAAGTTTGAGCGGGTAGCCCAAGACACATTGAAAGAGCTCCTTGAGGAACGGGACACCATGGTTTGCAGACTCGGCCGGGACGCGGTTCTGGCCTTGCAGACCCTATGGAAACTCCCATTTACGTCCCTCAAGTGCCGCCCGACAGGTACTCGACTTTGCACGCCGGGGTCCCAAATGAAAGTAGCGGAGGCAGCCGGCTTTAGGGTTAAGAGTTTAGGGTTGTGGGTCTTGGGTTTAGGGTTTAGGGTTTTGGGTCTTGGGTTTAGGGTTTAGGGTTTTGGGTCTAGGGTTTAGGGTTTTGGGTCTAGGGTTTTGGGTCTAGGGTTTAGGGTTTTGGGTTTAGGGTTTTGGGTATAGGGTTTAAGGTTTTGGGTTTTGGGTCTTGGGGCTTAGGGTTTAGGTTTTAGGGGCATACTCTGTGCGCATGGTCTTGCGATCTTATACTATTATGCAAGGACAATGTCACACTACACTGTTGCTAAGCTTCACTACAAATAGTCTGCATCCTAGAGATGCGCAGGAACTACGAAGAAGAATGGGCATGAACAACTTGTTCTGCTTGTGTTGCATGCCTTGAAAAGGCTGCGAGGGTTCAGAATTTAGGGGTTTCGAGCTTTAGGGGTTCACAAAGGGTTCGGGGCGGGTTTCAAGTTTTGGGATTATTAGGGGTCCAAAGTTTAGGGGGTTGTAGGGTTCAGAGCTCGGTTACCTGCACCTGTTTTCCCGCCATGGGTCCCAACCCAATTACCCAGACCCCCGGGAGGATCTAGAAAGAAGATCCCCTAATTTGGGGCCCTATACTACGAAGGGTACTTTATAGGACCCCCCGTCAAGGGATCTGCTTTTTGGATCCTCCCGGGGGTCTGGGTATAGCTTGGTCTAGCAATAATGGGTTGCTCAGGGCAGCGGTGCCGATCCGCGACCAGGTGAGGGATGGTGAATGAAAGTGAGATAGCGTTTGGGGGCAAGCCCGTCCTTGGCGAGTCGACAAGCTGATTGTCCGTGTAAACGGTTCCAGAGCTTGAGTAGAGCCTTAACGAGATTATCATACCCTGAGGTTCACATTCAGAACGGCTGGTACGTCATCCTGGGCGAAGACGGCAGCGAATATTTCTGCAATCCTAAAGGCCGCTGCTGCACGCGGAACTGCCCTGTCACGATGCCAGGGGCACACAGCAACACCAATTTTTCAGACATACCAGGGTACCACTCAGCCTTAGAACACTCACCAGACGCCACCTCGGCGAGGGACGCTGGAGTCCTGGGGCGACGTCCACAAAGCGGTTCAAGCTTCCCAGAAACTCCAAATTCCCTCAATTAAGGAATCTACCTGAAATCATATCAGGGACCCTACTATAATTTGAGGTATATTTCAGAATTAAGGAATATACCTGAAACCATATTAACAGGGATCCTACTATAACTGAACGTATATTCCTTAGTGGAGGATTATACCTGAAATCATATTAGGGATCCTACTATAGTTTAAGGTATACTGCCCAATTATTGGATATTGGAGTCCCTGAATTTATCTTGGCGTTCTTCTGGTTGGCTCTTTAGACTTTAACTTTTTGTGTTTCTATATGAACTATAGTAAGGAGGCTAAAAGTTTAACTTTTAGGAGGGGTTCAGAAGTCAGCCAAGTTATGATGTTAAGTACGCCTTGGTCGACACGTTGCCTAGCATCGGCAACGACGCCGCACGCCGCAATGAACATCGGGTTTAAGGTTTAGGGTTTAAGGTTTAGGGTTCAGGGTTTAAGTTGTAGGGTTCAGGGTTTAAGGTTTAGGGTTCAGGGTTTGATGTATTGCATGACTAGGTTCCTGAGTGGTACCCTGTTGCCCTTTTAGTTAGGGGTCCCTTTCTTACAACCGAACATGAGGAATAAGGGTGTTCATAGTCCAAGATCCCCTAATGCCTAACCTTTAAACTTTTCGGGCTCTTATAGGTTCGTAGGAATCGGAAAGTCCCACCCTTTTGTTTCTGTGGCTTATTGGGGAAGTAGGTAATGTTCAGGCTGGAGATGGTTGTTTTGGGGGGTACACGACGTCGATCGCATGTCAGGGCTTCCACCAGATGCATAAACCCCGAAGGCTGTCCTTGGACCTAAAGCGTACAATGATCCAGAGTCTCGAAACAAGGACTAAGGCTATCTACTATGAGATTAGGGTGTAGGGTGTATTCCTGGATCACAAGTCCCGAACCCCGTCGATCCATATCCTACTGTAAGCCTTACTAGGCTGTCCATCTTCAAGCCTACACCGAAAACTCCTCTTGGATCCACATAAACCATCCATACACCTGGGGCACGCCAGACACAAGCTGACATACATCCTCGAAACGAGTACACTGGAGTTTGAGATAAACGCGGCCCCAATATAGCCCCAAATTGCAGGATCCTTGTTGTATGGATGCCCGAACAGAGAGTTTTGTAGGGTTTGGTTTAGGATTTGTGGATGGAATTAAAACTTTTTGGAGCTCCAGGAGCAAACCTTAAACCCTAAGCCCTGAACCCTAAACCCCATAGATCCCTTGTAGACCCCTTAAGGGAACCCTTCAAGGAACCCTCAAAAAACCCTACAGGTTTAGATCCCTTATAGACCCCTTAATGGAATCCTCAGACCGTGGCTCCTACCATCGGCTCGGCCGAGGTCAGTCCTCGTACACGACTCACCCGGGCATCATCGCAGCAGAGGCCTGCTGCTGACATGGGCGTAGAACCCTACACCCTAAGAGGCTGCCCCACGGTGTAGGGTTTAGGGGTTAGGGGTTTAGGGGTTTAGGGGTTTGGATGTCTTCTTGCGCAGTGGCTGATAATCCATGCTAGGATGGCGCCACCTCACACCAGGGTTTGTCGGTGGCGGCATATTACGCGTCAAACGACGTTCCTTGCATGTGTCCGAGAACTCGGTGAAACCGGAAGTTCTCCAAAACCCCACCCGCTGTGATGATACCACAGGCAACCACCCAAACCATTTCCTGTCAGGGTTTAGGGCTTGCGCCCTCAATTAATTCCCACTCCGCAAAGAAAGGGACAGGGCCAGGCAGGGGGTTAGGAACACGGCGGCTAGGGGGGCCAGGGCCCGGGGCCAGGGAGGCTTGGGGGGCGTTTTGGGGCGGGAACGGCCCACGGGGGCCGGGTGGGAATTTAGGGTTTAGGGTTTCGGGCTTGGGAGTCTAGGGTTTATAGGGTTACTGTACGGGATCTATATAAAGGTACAATGACGGGGCTTCAATGATAACCTAAAATAAGACTGGGTTTCCCTCGTATATTTCTCGTTTATCGGGCCCCCAAAACCCTCGTCTACTTACTACGGCCCCGATAGTAAACCCTAAACGGCCGAGCTTTGTTCTTTCTTTGGCCAGGCCTGCTCCCTGCTGGCTTTTCTCATCATCCGGGCACTCAAGCGCCAGGCTTGCCGCTCTCCCTCACCATCTGGATTCGGGTTAGGGCATCATTGCTAAAGGAGCCAAATAGTTTCCAATATTATTCTTCAGGGTAAATCTGTTTATACTACAGAGGAGCCCAGAACTCAGCTCTAATCATTAAGGCCTCTACATTGGGAGTTCGTTTCAGGGTTTATTGGGTTTAGAAGTTCGGGGTTCGAGTCCCAGGGTTCAGGGTTTTCAGTTTTCAGAGCCGTCTATGACTATGTGTTTAACGGAACCGCATTTAATAAACATAGCTGCCTGTTGTGTACCTATTCCTTTTGCTGGTTAATCTAGATGGGTAGTTGAAAGAATTTGCTAGAAATTGGGTAATAGCGCAAATATCAGATGTCGAATCGACTTTGAATGTGCTGACACCAATGCCGGGGCTGCGTTTTTGCTGATCGTGGCAATCGGAGCTTGTTTAGAAGTTAAGTTCCTGGAGTTTGGGGTTGAGTTTAGGATGTAGGCTTAGGGGTTTAAGGTTTAGGGTGTGGGTGGATTTGCGCTATATGGACTCTCTAACTGTAACCCTGCTGTTCAGCTGCAGCTAGGGCTTCAAGGTAAGGTGCGCCACCGGAGATCTCTCGGCATCGGCATAATTCCTAGGTAGAACCCTGAACCCTAAACCCTGAAACCCAGCGGGGTTGCGGTTCGCATTCGTCTAGATTTGGAGTTTTGGGATTTTATGTCCAGGGTCTTTGGTTTTGTTCAATATTTTATTCTTAGGAACTGAGCAAGCTCGTACTCAGGGATGATTTGAATGGGAGCATTTTTCTTGTTCAGTTGCAGAGCTGAGGCGTTGTGCCGAAAGGTTTGCGGTCGTGTCAAACCCAAGCCTCTCAACCCTGGGACTTAGTAACTGGGGTTATTAATAAGGTAACTATACTTATAATTTCTTATAACCCCAATTAAGGTACTTATAACCTTACTTACTAAGTCCCATGATCCTCCAAGTAGGGATTAGGGGTTTTGGGTTTAGGGTGTGGGGTTTAGGATTCCGCCACTACGGCACTACAGCATCTCATCCTTAGGCAGCGTAGTCGTGGATGCCAGCTTTGAAGGTTTAGGGTTCAGGGTTTGGGGTTGTGATGCTGCGGGTGTACCCCCAAGCCCTAAACCCTTCTGACCCTTATATCCCTTATGACCCTTCTTACAGCCCTTACAACCCTGAACGCCCATACAACCCTTACAACCCTTAAAAGCATTGACAACCCTTGCAACCCTTATAACCCCTACAAGGGGATCCGAGGGACGGCGGAGTTTCTAAGAAACCCGACAAGCCTTAATTATCGCAGAGCTCACGTCTCTCTGGTCCTACGCCCTAAACCCTAAACCCTTACACCCGAAAGCTTCAACCCGAAACCTTATAGCCCGAAACCAAAGCCCCGAAACCTTAAAGCCCGAAACCTTAAACCCGAAACCTTAAAGCGTTTTAGCCTTAAGCCCGAAACCTTAAAGCCCCTAAACCTTCAGCCCGAAGCCTTGAATCCTAAACCCCCCCCAAACCCGTTTCTTTGGCCAGGGTGAGGAGAACCAGATGACTGCCAGGGACTTTTTGGACAAGGTGCCCGCCTTAACCCGGGACTCGAGGCCTGTCTAAGCCAAATATTCGGGTTTAGGGTAGGGTTTAGGCTGGAGGGTTTCGGGTTTAGGGTGTAGGGAAAGGTTTGGGGTATATGGTTTCGGGTTTAGGTTTTAGGGTCGGGTTTCGGGTTTAGGGGTTTAGGGGTTTAGGGTTTAGGGTTTAGGGGTTAGAGGTAGGGGTTTAGGGGTTTAGGATCAAGAAACCGTGGACCCTGAACCCGAAACCCCAAACTCTGCACTACCCTCCTTCAAAGACCCTCACCCTGCAAAGAAAATCTAACCCTTCCTGGTCGCGGGGCCTTTGGTTTTCAAGGTTTCACCCTAGGGAACCATGATGTGGGCGAGGATTGAGTCTTCTTAGAGGCACCTTCCTTGGTAAGGTGCATTCGCTAAAAAGGGTCACTGAGAGGCACCTGTGTTTGGAGTGGGTAGCTGAGGCCTGTAAGAAATGTATGACCGTGCCAAGATACTGCGCTCTGCCAGCCCGACTCTATCTCCGAACCCCAAGCCCACATCTCTAAGAGGCTACTGGGTTTTCTTAGACTGGGGAATGGCTTTTAATAGCGCACAATCAGCACAGATTGCTTATCGCATAGCAGCACTAAATAGACGTCAGTCAAGACATACATATCGACGCGAGCTTCGACACCATCGGCACAGGGATAAATCACAGGCATCACGGCTGCCCCTGAACCTGCTCTTTGCTTAGAATAGTCATGACAGTACTCTTGCGTGATGTAGGCACGCGCCTTCTAACCACGGGGTGACCGCAAAAACGCGCGGTTGGAAAGCGGGTGCATGACTCATAACTCGCAGATGACGCCCTCTTGTCTGGAGTAAACTACCATCTCCGAAGCGTACAATCCGGGCCATAAAGTACCGGCTACTCCCCAACTTCACTAGAATTCAATACGTCAAGGCACTCGCGTGATGACTTTTCTTTCTAAGTTCCTATGTCATCAAAGCTTCAGGCTCGCGATTTCAAGGAAGGACATCACAGTGGAAAGCATTCCCCTCCCCGCAAAGCCTAAATCCCTAAGCCCGAGCCCCGAAAGCCCTAGACCCTGAAGGCTTGAACCTCCAAGCGTCGACCCTAAAACCCAACAAGCAAGCCCTTAAACCCTAAACCCCTAAACCCTAAACCACTAAACCCTTAAACCCGAAACCCCGAGCCCTGAACCCAGAGATGCCCATGAGGTGACAGCAGAATACCTCTCCGTCTCAGGCCTCGAAAACAAGTCTGGCTGGGGTGGTGGACCGAGCATTCCCAGAGACTCCAGTATCTCTTAAATAAGGAAGGCAGGATCCCTAATATGATTTACTTTAACCCTGAATAACCTACTTTTTATATAAGGAAATCATAGTAAGGAACCTTAAAAAGGTACGTTACTTAGGGTTTAGGGTTGCGCTTGTGGAGTTTAGGGGCATGGGTGCTACATACGGGTTTCAGAGAGTTTCATGAAGCTTGTTCAGTGTCTCATAAGCTTTTTGAGTGAGCGATGAAAATCAACGTTTAGGCTTTAGGGTTTCTGGTTATATGGGCGCCCCTAAACCCCTAACCCTACCTAGACCATCCTTTGATACACTTATTCCTGCTCGAGGGGTTTCTGCTCGATTCGGGGGCCTCCGAAAAACCCTGAATATGGAAAAGCGCCCGTGGATTTGCAAAACTGCACGTGCCCAGCCTCTCGATATGGGAAAGTGCACGTACGAAGTTCGCATGTGATCGGTCCGAGCTCTCACACACACACAAACATGCACACACGTGCACCGCTGCTCTCTGTGATTTGATTTTTGCAGCTCCGGCGGGCGACTTTGCTGCTCGGCTATGACACAGCTCTTCGGAATTGCTTCTTGTAAAGTCTGAGGCTTCTCTGTATCGTCCTGATCGCTAATGTCATAGAGTGGCATCGTCTAGCGACACGGCTTACCCGGCCGACGTAATCCTCGTCGGTCCAGCAGCAATAGCCTAGGCTGCAGTGGGTTTAATAAGTACATCGATCATGTACAGCTTAGATATGTACATCGGACTTATAAAAGCGGCTTACACTATGTACAGGGCTCCGGGTTATAAAATTATATGTGAGATTTCGGCCGAGGAACATAAAGGGTTGATTACATACGTTGCTCCGGCAGAAAGCTGGTGTTCCATGTCCAACCTAGGATAAGGGCAGAAGCCCCAAATGCAGTTAGACGACCGCCTTGGAATTACCAAACCCCACACAACATAACCCTAGAGAAACATAATTATAAGGCCCCACCCTTCCTTTTATAAGGCCCCACCCTTCCTTCCAAGCTGCGTGATATGCTGCTGCATGTGGCATTTGGGACGGAGCTTGTACAGTACCCATCGAAGCTTGGCAGTCATAGATGCCAACTGCTGGTAGCCTTCCTGAAGGGTTTTCGGGTCCGGGTCCTGTAGTTTGGGAAATTCCAGATCGAGTCCAAATGGGATCAGGGTTTAGGGTGCTCTGACTATTGCATTATAAGCCGGGCTGCCATCATCTTCCATCCGGCTTCACAGGCCATCTCAGCATCTCTTTGACTCAACCAAATGCCATTGGCATACAGTATTCGCCAGTGCAAATTGCACACGTCCAGGGTCCACACCAGTAGGTCAAATAGAACTCGGTGCTCCTCCTGGGCTGTGACTGTGAGATAGTCCAAGGGCAGGTCTCACAAGATCGTTGATTAAGAACGTCAAAGCATGGTTTTCTGGGGTTATAGCGAAGCCTCGGGAGGCGATGGTCCATTGCATGTATGACATACATCCTGCAGCCAAGCCAGAAGCACAGCTGTGTCGAAGCCTTTCCCAGCTCCAGAGGGATATTCCTTCAACCTGGGCGAGCTATGTTTAGATTATAGATGTAAGGCACCGGAACCCAAACCCCAAAAGCAGTATAGCTAAACTGAAACCTTGTCCCTCCAACCGTACATATATCGATATTGTCTTAGATGCAACTTGCAATGGTATGATAAGGAATGGGATTTAGAGTCTAGGGTGTTACCTCTTCGACAAAAAAGGAAAATCATAATTCGCCACAATACGAGCTCATCTTGAAAGCCTTCAGACTGAACTCTGTTATGCTGGTCGTTTTCCCAAGTCTTTTGCACCAGGTTTTGTACTGTAGGAATGCTTCCTCCAATCGTACCGGTATGCTTCCTGTACCGAAGAAGCCAAGGCGGCAAAGGAGAACCACCGAGCTTGATGCCAGGCTCTTCCCCCACCCTGCTATTGCATATGTGTGAGCAGCATCCGGACGGAAGCTTTTGTGGTTGAAATTGGGAAGTTCAAGAAAGGGGCTCGGCTCACAGGGCTTGAACGGGCTTTGGATAATATCCTCATCATCTCTAGGCCAGCTTCGTGCCATACCGGATGGGCCCAGATCGTACCATTCCTTGAATAGAGGGCTGAAGGATCGAGGAAAGAGTCGAGTTGTCTAGTCTAGGGTTAGGGTTTGGACCCAAAGCTTGTGGACCCCAAACTGCCCTAAACAATTAACCCAAGCAGTATACTCATAAGACCTCGAATAGGCTGGCTATCTAGAAGCTTAACAAAAGCCCAGTGACTAAGCCGTTACAAAGATGGCACACCCTCTTGGACGTATATCCAGTCTCTAGGTGGCCAGCCTTGCGTAAAAATGGCCAGTCGCCCTTCACACAGATTGGAATGAAGCGTAGGCGGAATGTGCAGTCGCCGCACTCCACCTCAAAGCTTAAGGCTTAACCCGAACCATCAAACGAAGCTGGTATCTAGTCGTAAAACACGAAAAGCCGATCAACTCACCTATGCGATGCAGCTCAAGAACTGAAAGACCATTTTCATAAAGCTCCTTGAAGTCCGCAACCATTGCCGTGTGCAGGGCATCTAGTGTTTCGTCGCCGACGTAGAGTTCCGAGGGCACAACAGTAAACAGCAGCCTCGTCGTAAAACTGTGCCTGTGGTTGAATCTTAAAGAACCAACTCGGAGAATGAATGAACAAGATAACCCCACGAACCTCCAATATATACACATTAATATATGATAATATGAACAAATATAAAAGTTTGTAAACAGGGCACCCCGAAGCATTTGTCACCAGCGGCCCCTTGCAGCCGATGACTGGCTGGTAGCTAATCACCATCAATGGCCGCTTTGCTCGGCCACGGCCTTCGTCACCGTGTACTTGTATAGGTACACAAAAATCGTGATTGAAAGACCGGTCTCGATACAAATCCAGGTCCGGCCGGGAGAATCTATAGCGTTGCCAAAATTCTCGAAACATGGGCCGCCAGTGCTCGTCCTCGGAGAGGCTGTAACCTCCAAGCAGCATTTCGCCACCGTTCTCGAAGCATTCTCGACACCAGGAGGACAGAAAGAGCACCGGATATGTCACAGTCTCATTTCTGGGCTTTCCAGACAACACTCGCACAAGAGTTTGCACACCACCGATCTCCACAGGCAAAGTTCTGCCCGTTGCATGAATCAGTCTGTGAAGATTCCTGCACTCGTTCTTCTTGCCGCGAGCACATTTTGCCAAGCGGGCCAAGAAGGGGTCAACAATGCCTCGGATCAAATCTGCCAAGACAACGATATAAAATCAAGGCCCCCCAGTACATGTTCAGAAATATTGTGCGTGAGGGTTTCGCTTTCGTTCTTATAAACTTGATGAAGCTGGTAAGTTAAGCGGCCATGTTTTCGAAAGGCATTGTTTGCTACTTGAGCCAAGCGAACCACTCGCTTAGCAGAATCAGCCTGAGCTTGTTTCCATAGCGAATACCCGAGAGCCTACACCACACGACACCACAACCAACCCAACAACTACCACCTATAGACCTATAGGCCTAAGTTGCATAAGCTATATAGATCAGCCCGGGGTCCCCTTCCTCGAATCCCACGAAGAGCTCTTCTGCGAGGTCGTCGCAGTCGGAGTCGCTGCAGTCCGATCGTTCTGGGCAGGACTGCTGCAGCAACAAGTACTGCTTGACTGCATCCTATATACCTAGCTACTGCATATTTACACACATATGACATACATACGTGAATAGAGTGCATACACATGCACATGTTACAAGACACACATACATATATACGTGTATATATATATATACATATATATATATATATATATTGATGTGTGTGTACACATGCACATAGACTCCTAACTTATGTATCTTGTGGTCCCGGCCTTCATGCGTCGCAGCAGCTTCAGCATCATCTAAAACACCTGCGAGGGCGAGGGATGTAGGTTTAATCCATAATATAACTTGCACATGGAAAGCTGTCGGATATGAGCAATTCATACAGCAACTTCGGCTGCTCTGGTGTTTCCGGGTCGCTTTCGAACTTTCATCTCGGTTCCCCAAAGCACATAATTAGCAGGTGGCGGGATGCATTTTGCATCGGATCGCACAACAACGACTTACATGCCGTCCTCAACATGCACCTAGCACACCGACTAGCTGAGCCTAGCCCTGAAGTAGATTACAACTGTTCTGATTAGGCCCAAGCATGCAATCGTTGCACGGCAAAAGCTATGCTTCACACAGCTAGCAACCAGCTCCTTTGGAGCTGAGAGAACCTAGTCAGCCTTAGCCTTCTTCTCCTTCTTGGACTTTGGCTCCTTCTTGCTCTTCGGCTCCTTCGAATCCTTCTTCTCCTTCTTGGCAGACTTGCTCTTGCCTGATTTGGGCTTGCCGCCTGCGGAGGATCCCGCATGCGAGCCGCCGGTCTTGCCCTTCATCGCCCTGAACGACATTGCAGCTTGCGGTTTTAATCTTAGTGGGGCTTGGCGTAGGGTTGATGTGGGGCTTGATATCGAGGTTTAGATATGGTTACGATGCCATAAGTTGGGGGGTCGCTTCAACCTCTGACAAAACCTAACACCCCTTAAGATCCGAACCTCTGAGATCCCAAAGTGTTTAGGGTTTAGGGGTTTGCGGTTTAGGGTGTATAATATACATCCCATGCAATCGTGATTCGTGCCCCGACTCTAGCAACGTACGATCTTGTGCCCGCCTTGCTCCGGGCCGAGTCTAGCATGTGCACAAGTCACAGCTTTCCTATTGGGGTCGTCATAGATTGTACCCTTAGTAGCTTTGTAATTGTGGCTGCAAATTAAGATTTGCAGAGTATTGCGATTATGAATACATTCCTGCTTCTCTATGATAGCTATAAACAGTTAAACCCTTGATTACAATATGGGTCTTATAGGGAGGGCTTCGGGTCTTTAATCTGTTCACGGGTTTCGCCGGAGGATCCTGCTTCAGCGTGGGGACGTTCACGGGCTTAGGTTTAGGGTGCGAGGTTGTGCATGTAGGGTGTCCAGCACCTATAAGTTCGATGATGCACAGGACTTTTACCATCCCTTACATATATTCAAGGTAAGACACCGGGCACGGATGATGTAGTTCGCTAGGAGCACGTCTTGTCTGGTGATTTCGGCGAAGGTTCGCAGGAGGTCCTTCTCGAATTGCCTTAGTTAGTTCGTACCGTCTACAGTACACATGCATTACTGCAGCTGATTCCACAAACCTAGGAATGCAGACGACCTGTTCGGGCAGAGTCGCTCGTCCGTCTGGGTGGTGATGGCCTGTGCCTGCATGTTCGTCAAGTAGGTGTAGTTCTTCTGCATGGTCTGGAGGATAATCTGCAGCTGCTCACGAACCCTTAGCATGGGTGGGTGACACAGTCGATCATGCATGCAGGTTCTGACCAGAGAGCCCAGGAGTAAGCTTCCCAACCCAACCCCGGCGCCCACCCCCAGCCCCCCCCACTACAAAATGCGACCTAGAATCGCCTTGGCTCGGCTGCTGTTGGGGTCCAATTTATCCTGCACACAATACGAAGCTGGTCGAGCGACGGGTTGTTAACGGATCGCAGCACTTTAGAACGACAAAAGCAAATGCAAAGCGGGGTCCACAGCATCTTCACACTGGTCGATCTTGCGACCCAGCACTTCCACAAAGTTGCCAAGAATCGAGACAGCAGGGGTGCCCGGTGCCACGGTAGGGAAAACGATCCTGAGTGGAGTGTTCTTAGGGTTTGGGTTTAGGGCTTGGGGTCAGGGTTTGGGGTTTTGTATATATAGGGTTTTTCCTTTTGGTTTGAGCTCCTAGTTCCACGGTTCCAGCACTAGGGGGTTATATGTATTTCTAGGTTTAGGCTCTTGCTTGGATGGGAGGTTAGTCAAGGGTCTTGAAGGAGGCGGACTGGCCAGAGAGCTCTGCTCCGCTGTTCGCAGCTGAGGAAGCTTTGGTCCCCTCGGCGGCGATGACTTCATCAGAGGCCGAAATCTCAGGAATGTCGGATTGCATAAGGAACCCATCCTCGTCCTGCGTCGCATTATGGAACTCGATCGAGTTTAAAGGCTAGCTATATAGCTATTATTACTCGGAGTGTTTTGATTCCAAACGGAGCGGCTCCTGGGCCTCGAAGCTACCCGACAGCTCTGTCGTCGTCCCAACCTCGTCGACGATCTCGAAAGACTCTGTCAAGACCAGCCTGGCCTCGTCCTCCCCATGGACCGGATTGGTCCGGACCAACCCCTTGGACTTTGCCCAAGCGAAGGCATTGTCCACCATCTTCCTAGGGCAAGCGATTTTATAGTAGTTTATGGAAGCATCCAGCACACTCCGGGATCTCACTTTAAATCCTGTGATATGATAAGCAACTTGGTCCACTGTGCCACCGTCAGAAGATATTGGCGGGTATACCAGCCGCCAGCTTTGGCTTTCCCCAACAACGAGCGATGGTGTTTCTTGATGTGCACCTCCAAGCTCGCGAAGGACCCGTGAGACTTCAAAAGGTCCCTGAGCTTCTCTCCTTAACGACACCAAAATAGAAGCCGTCAAATGTTGTGTTCAGGGCACCAAAGCTAGCTAATTATAAATTCCAGCCGTGCTGCGGCCGCCTTCGCTCTTATAGAGCTGAAGTGCTTGTTCCGAGCACTTCAAGGCCCCGCATGCCCGTGGCGTGAAATACCGCCGCAGCCTGATCTGTCAGCAGAAGAAACAGCCAAAGTACCATCACACCCAAAAGCAGCCCAACTCCCAATTGAAGCAAGTATCCGGAAGTAAGTGGGGCTCTGGGCTCTCTTCGACTTCTTGTGTGGGCTGGAGTTCTCGCTCACGGCAGCGGATGACCCAGAGCGAGCCTCAAGTACATGTTGGACTCGGATAACCCAGTAGTTCTACACACTACTACGGGGCTTTAGGGTTGAGGGTCTGGGGGCTTAATATAGGGTTTAGATGTTGAGGGTCCAAGTGGCCACGGAAGCATCGGGGCTGCGAGATCGCTTGGGACGTCTCGTAGAAACCAACCCACCCTCCTTGTGGCCGACAGGGTGCACCGGCGAAGGCGACGGCGTGGCGGCTGCTGCTGGAGGCAAAGATGTAGACGTCTGCTTTCGTCGAAGGAAAGCCGGGGATTGTGTCGGGGCGATCGCGACTTTGCTCGGCGTGGTTTTGCAGTCTTTGTCCAGGCTGTCGCAGCTTGCAAGACGAAGGGTCTGGGTGCTTCCACCAAACGGATTTTGAGCATCTTGACTGCTTGCACGGACCTTGTTCACAGTCGCCGGAGCAGCAGCACCTCCATCTAGCTATATAGATATTATCTGTATAGCTAAAACCATAGCTACCTTAAGCAAAGGCCGGAGGCTTTTCAGAAGTTCGAGCACAGCTGCAGGCTAGCATCAGCTTGAGGGCTCAGGATAATGGTTTTACAAGGTTTTAGTTCTAGACCTTCTATGCATACATAGGTTCATACATGCATTCACATACATACATACATACATACATACATACACACATACATACATGCATGCATGCGGGGACAATGATCACATGCAACTGTACATCGCAGTTGCATGTAATAAAAGGTGCACAGACACACCTGTATACATACATACATACATACATATACATATGTACACACCTAACAGCACCGGTATATGCATACACACATGCATACATGCATGCATACACACACATATACTGCAGGTACCCATATATATATATATATAGTTATATATATTTATACACACATGTATAGCATGCATACACACACATCTGTGTATATATACGTGTGTGTGTATACTTACATATAAAGTATTTAGCTCTACATGGTCGGTGCGTGTGTGCACACTATATGTGTATGTATGTATGTATGTATGTATGTACGTATGTGTGTATGTATATAAGATACACATATATATATATATATAATATGTACATATGCACATGTATACACATACATACATACACATACAGAAAACATATAGATATATAGTGTAAACTAAATTATATATATAGTATAAACATGTATAAACATTTGCTACGATTAAGGGCTTTGTCAATCCTGTAGATGGGGTCCCCAAGGTCCTATGGTTTGCATTAGATGTGCTAGGGTACTTTGCCGTTGGCCTGCCACAGGTGGCTCCCCGCCGGTCTTCGCCAAGTTGGCTTGCAGCTCGGCGATGCGTGCCCTGGCAGCCTCGGGTTTCGGGTCAGACCAGACAAGCAACGGGCTAGAAACACAAACCACACAAGAAGACAAGCAGTAAGTACATATGACCGAGTAACCGCAATCCTGTTGGCTATGTCTCGGGTAGCTCCAGGACCACTCATTGTCATTGCCGGCCGAACGAAAAGACTGAGGTCAGTGATCTGACACGACCACAAGCAGTGAAACAAACACACCGGCTAGCTGCTAGCTGAAGCTCGAACAAGTCATTCGAATCATACAATAACAGGTACCAAGCTCAATCTTAACATGCAACCAGCTGAGAGACACTTGTGTCGCAGCACGATCTGGATACCCCGGCCTTTTTTCCTGTGCATAGCCCCTTATACAGCCACACTAGCGAGTCCAATGCGGTTTTCAGGGGTTCACAGCAAAAGTGCTCGAGAGAGTTCAAGAAGTGCACGAGTACTTCGAGCAGAATTTGGGAATGCGCCCGTTTGCGGGGAAATGCGCCCGGATTGCGGGAATATGCGCCCGGAATGCGGGTACGGATTCTGCCCGATCCCCCCTGAAATCCGAAAAGCGTTCGGGCAAAACCTAAAACAGCTCGAGGCCCATATTGCTAGCCCCCCAGTGCAATCAGCTGCCGTCGTAGATCCTCTAAACCGCATGCCTGAGATGCAGGGCGGGCAGGCTGGGAAATGGTTTTGGAGTTTTCGGGACCCATAAAGTACCTAATTAAGGATGGTACACCCGACCCTGCGGCACTCCGAATTGCCTTCGAAGCAGACTTGGAGAGTGAGTTGGGCCGGTATCTGTTTGGGCTTCCGACGTGTTGGGCTCAGTCAAGGGCATTATGTAGCTATTCGGACTCGGGTTCAGGATGTTTACGAATTTCGGAGGTTGTGGTAGGTGTTGGGGTGTTATCTGCTAGCACAAATGAAGCATTCGGATCACGAGCCGAGGCTTGTACTGACATACCGACACACAAACGTATTATGTATATATACCTCTATATGCATGCATGTTGTGCATATGGTGTGTATATGTATATATTATCGACGATAGACGTCCATATAATATATGGACACTATGTACATATATATATATACACAGTATGTATGTATGTATGGGTATACTGTAGAACAAATATGTATGCACACCTTCATGCATGTATGCATGCATGTATGATATGTGTGTATGTATGGATGCATAGCACATAATCACTGGCTCCTGACTGTACCGATACACATGCATTTGTATATATACATATATATATAATACATACTACATATACACATATATACATGCACTGTATACGATACCTACTCGTTTGTGTGTGTAACACGGCGAAACTGGAAAGGCACCAGCCCCCGAAAAAATCAAATTGAAGCCTCAAGCAGAATAGAGTCGAACTGGAGGGGTTAACCATGTAGCATTAAGGATCGACTGGTGCCAAGCTGCTCTGGTGAGCTGCTGATCGGCTGGAAGCACCATCCGGATTCCTCGGCCAAGTTAGGGCGAGCTGGAGGTTTAGATATATAAATTATATATATATATATATATATATATATATATATATATATGAGTTTGGGGTTTAGAGGATAGGTCCCATGTGGTAGCTCCCATCTAGCTACGGCTAGAACATCACCAAAGCAGGGTGCCCTTTCATATTTCCGGTGTTGCCTTTCTACACTGACCCTTGAAAACCCCCGGTGCTCTTAGATAATCATCGGGTCAAGAGACCTCCAGGCTGCGAGGAACTCTCCCTCTCGAAGTAGCTTCCGACCATTCACCTCGGTCGCTCTCACTGTGTTTATTCACATAAGTTCGAAGGGCCGGGGCTTGTGGCGGGCTTTGTCTCGTGCGGACAGGCGACCCACACTGGTTGAAATCCGACACCATGAATCGTCTTCCTGGATCCGTAGGTCTACCTGAGCGAGGATCTTTTGGCTTTCATCACAGATGCAGGGGTAAAGCTAGGGTTAGAGCCAGGTGAGGTCCAACCACCAGGTTTCGGTTTCTATTAATTTCTGTATGTTAGTGATCGATTTAAAGTACCCTACGAACGACATAGTTTGGGACTCCTGAAACCACAGCTTGCAATTGCAATGGAATCACGAGCATAAAAGCTTCGGTGTTAGCTTGGCAAGTACGAAGCCAGCAAATTGTAGGGTCCAGGGGTTTTTGCATGAGCGATGTCGGCGTGCACATTTTACGTCTGTGGTGAGTTAGCAATAGGACTGCTAGATATGCAAAGCCGGTTGTGTTTGGGTGGGGCTCAGAGCTTGTGGGATTAAGCTAGCAAGGCCTTAGAATCTAATTACCGGGCACCTCATGGATACCAGAGATACTGTTTTGTAAGTAGTTGTATATATGTATATTTACATATTCATATACCTGTGTGTATATGTGTACATTTATATACAGAATAATATATGCATGTAAGACGGTATACAGATCGGTAGGTTTATTACTTTGTCTATATACATATTATATATATATATATATATATATAACAGCGACTACTCTATATATAGTGTAGTTATATTCCATCGATAAATATTTCTTTATACATAGGTGTATGCTACATATATTTTCGATTTACTGGCTTTAGGATCTAAGAGGGCTTCGGGGTTTTAAGGTCCGGGCTTGGAGCCTTAAGGGCTTTAGGGGCTCGTGGGCTGTAGGGCTTCGCCGGACTTTGGGATTTAGGGCTTTCGGTCCCAGAGGTTTCGAGTTTGGGGCATCGTCGTCCTGACTAGCTGGAGCTCTATACCCAGATCCAAAGTTAACCCTCAATTTGTTGAATATCGTTGCGTAAACCAACATGAATTGGGCTTCCAACTGGGCTACATATGTCATACGTGCGATTCAATTGTCACCAGCCTGAAGGCCTCAAAGCACCCAAAGCCGCAAAGCACCCAGACCCCGGAGCAAAAGCCCAAGACCCTGCCTAGAGCCCCAAACCCGAAACTCCCAAAGCTTGCATTATTAAAGCCCCAAAGTCCTAGAGTCCTAGAGCAACAACAGCAAACAGAAAAAAGCGGCGCCCCAAATTCTGAAATATATGTATAATACGATAAAGAGCACTGCCCGAGAAACCCTTAAACGGGAGCCCCAAGCCCTAAAGCCCCAAACCCTAGAACCCTGGAGATTGGGTCGTTGCATTCGGAAAGAGTGGCTGTGGGCCAAGGTATCATGGCGACAAAAACAGATGCGGGGAGTGCTGCTCGGCTTGCCTTTTGGCAGCTGGCGAAAGAGGACCCTGGGGATTATTATCGTTAAATTAGTTTGGACCTAGACACCATACGACTTGCCTTGAGCACACACCAACATAGCAAACACACACACACACACACACCTCGACTTGAGCCGGCTTGCCAACTGCCAAATCACTTTCACACAATGCTAGCAACATAGCATGCATCCTGCGATTCAGCCTGCAAACAACAGAGCCCCAATGGCATCCTATATCGTCGGGCTCTCGACAACATGTTGACACAGAGCAGCTTCGGCAGGGCTTTGCAAGGCAGGCCAAGGGGTCGGGAAAGCACCTTGTATGCAGGATCGGACCCTCCAGCCTTCGACTGGAAAAGCGCTTGGCCGTCGGCGAGGCATCCTGGCTGGGAAAACCCGAACTCGTTGGGTCTAGGGCCTAGGGGCTGCTGTGTGCTCGCAACTGAAACTGATTTTAGCTAGTCCATGGTCAGCACGAAAGGATAGATAAGAGATCATTTCTCGCCAGCTGCATAGACTTCAGAAGTCCCCGTGGTGTGCTTTCGCACCGAAGATCTGGAACACATATCATCAAGCAGCTATGATCACTTTGAAACATGACCTGTACTTGATGAGAAAACCCAAGCGGAACGGTTGTGCAACGTGTTCCTCACATTGCTCGCTCCCCCCGAAAGCAAAACAGTTGCGACTGGCTCGTTCACCGGCACACACATTGATCACATCATCACTTGGTCTCTTTGTATGCCTCGGATGCATTTGTTCATGTACCATAACACACACCCACTCATGCAATCACACACACGTCACACTGAGAAGCTAAATGCTTGCACGAGTGACTTTGCGACCTGCAATCTTGGCATCCTCGGCGGAGGCTCCGTTCTGCTCAGCCAAAACCTTTGCCTTATGATAGGCACAGGACTTGCGACTCTTGAGCTTCGCATCCTCGGTTTTTGCCTTGATCTTCGCATCGTCGTCCTCGCCATTTGCTGCTTTCGCCTTGATCTTCGCATCGTCGTCACCGCCCTTTGCTGCTTTCGCCTTGCTCTTCGCATCGTTGTCACCGCCCTTTGCTGCTTTTGCCTTGGCCTTCGCTTTGGCCGTCGCCGAACCCGTAGGCTCCGAACCCGTAGGCCCCGAACCCGTAGCCGCCGCCTTTGCTTTAGGCGTAGCCTTCGCCTTGGCTCTGCCCTTTGGCACAGCCGAGCTCTTCTCCGTCTCGCAGTCGTCTTTCCGCTTCACCGACGAGGTGCGGGGACTTGTCACCTCGGCCACGTCCTTTGCACTGCCACGGCCACGTCCACGACCCGCACCGCCTCGGCCACCTCGTCCCCTTCCCCTGCCTCGCCCTCGAGCGGCAAGAGTCTTAGTGCCGCCAGAGCTGTCAGCGTCCTCGTCATGAGGCTCGTCACCTGAAGCTTCCTCATCATCGGCATCATAGTCATCTGGGGCACTTTTTTTGCCCTTGCCTCGCCCCTTGCCCTTCTTCTTCGACTTGGGCACGGCGCCCGAAATCTGGTTCTGCTCTTCCGGGCTCATAGCTGGAACCGGTGGAACTGGGCAGGGAGGCAGTGCCTTAGATGTTGTAGGCCAGGCGATGTTGTAGGCTAGGCGACAAGCAAGTAACAAGTAGCCACACTCCACCACGATTAGGATATAAGCTTGAGTCTACCTATGTACAGCAACACAAACCCCAGGCCCTAGTAACAATGTTCAACTTGGGGGGCTTCTTGGTTCTTGTCCGAAACCTCAGCGACCTCACTCTCAACGGCGTTGGCAGTACCCTCTGGAGAAGTAGCAGGCCCCGAAATCTCCACCACGGTAGGAACAGCCGAAGTCTCCACGGTAGGACGGGTAGGAACAGCCGAAGTCTCCACGGTAGGAACAGCCGAAGTCTCCACGGTAGGAACAGCCGAAGTCTCCACGGTAGGAACAGCCGAAGTCTCTATGGTAGGAACAGCCGAAGTCTCCACGGTAGGAACAGCCTGCGAAGTCTCCACGGTAGCAACAGCCTGCGAAGTCTCCAAGGTAGGAACAGGCCCCGAAGTCTCCACGGTAGGAACAGGCCCCGAAGTCTCCACGGTAGGAACAGGCCCCGAAGTCTCCATGGGAGCAGGTTCTGAACTCTGCACAGGCGATGGAGGTTCCACCGGCATTGGCAACGTGTCCATATCATCAGTACCTAAGTGACACTATAAATTTAACACTAGCTATGTAGCACCATATCAGATCATTACCGAATGTGTGACAATCATGCATATGCAAATTACAAATCAACCCACCTAAGCGAACCCAGGCACTCACACATACGTGCACACATGAAGCATGAAATCAGATCCCAGACACATACACACACACAGACAAACACAAACACTTAATTGTAAATGGTCAGAAATGGAGAAGCCGATACGATCCTAAACCCCGAACTTTGTTGGCCGTCGACTAGGGGTTAGGGTTTAGGGTTTAGGGGTTTAGAGGTTTAGGGGTTCAGGCGTACAGGGTTTGGGGTTTAGACGAGTGCCCGTGAGCATCATGCGTAGCACGATGAAGCACACAGTCAGGTTGCACATAAGGCATGGTACACACATTGCCCAGGTATGTTTGCCTACTTGCACAGCTCACATGCTAGCTGTATCGTGTCCATATATACACACACATGGACACATCGCCATCGTTTCTCATGTAGACATAGACGTACTCGTTGTATCAAGCCACGTGTGGGTGCATGCATTTTCGTGTGTGTGTGTATATGAGATATATACACATCACATCCACAACCGATAGCTAAAGAATATATGTATGTGCATACACATGTGTATGTACATACATGATATAACCATATGTGAAACATGATGAGCACAAACCATGCATATCATAATGATACCTAAATATAATACATATATATATATATATATACAGATGTACATCTTTGCATGTATGTATGTACATATCTATGTATGTATATTTGTTTGTTTGTGTATAAGTATATAAGCACACAGGCATATTTGTACATTTATAGATGTATATATGCATATGTATGTGTGTGTTTATGTGTGCATGCATGCGTAATCTACAGAAGTCTGATCTTTCTACATTCCGATCCCGTGCAAGCCCCTGCAATCTCAGGCGCCGAACGGCATGGGCGGCACAACCGCCGATGTATCTGCTGCGGAAAGCAGAGAATCTGACGACCCCCGTGGCACAATGGAAATCAAAGGCTTCTTGGCGATCTTGTTCCCCGGGATCACGGGATCTGGAAATAAAACCCTCGGACTTGGATTTGGAGTGCTGGAACTTTGTGGGCTCGAACTTGGCTCGGTGGGCTTTGGGATCTCTGGGGTCAGCTTCAATGGTTGCGGGGCCTCTGAGCTCGAGTCCAAACCATCACACACAGCTTTGTAGCGAGCAGCCTTAGCCTTCTCTAGTTCCAGGGCCCTCTGCTCGTTAAGGAGCCCTTGAAGCAACAGCTCCTCAGCATCGAGTTGTTGGAGCAACGTTAGCTGTTCCAACTCAGCCTGCGTAGCGTGCAACTCGGCCAACTCTTCGGCCATGAGGCGGTCAGCCTCCTCCTGATGAGCCCTAGCGATCTCCTTGTCACAAGCAGTTTCGTCCTCGTCTTTGACAGTCGCAGTCGGGGATGGCTCCCTGGTGGTCGCCGTCGGGGATGGAGTGCATGCTTTGCTTTTCACATACTCTAAGTCCCCGATCAAACCACATATGAGGCACTCCACACCACGGGCTCTGTTCTCGTGCAAAAACTTTACCGTGTAATGCTTGCCCTCGGACTTGCATTGTGACATAGGAGATAGCGGCTCACCTAAGGAATACTTGTGCAGATCTGTCATTACTGCTCGCATGCAACAACATGGACCCGTGAATATCACCAGCAAAGTGGCGCCGAGGAGGCGGTGTCTTGATCGGCGGGCTCCCGGACGAAGAAGAACCTGGGCATCGGATTGATATGGCTAGCTTGGCTAAGTATTTAAACTTATAGCACAAACCGACAGTGGGAAGCCCAGTAACCATCCGATGGCGAAGGCAGCACAGGCTTCAAAGTGCTGGGTTTTGGGGTGGCTGCAGGCGGATCGGATCTCGGCTTGGTGCTCGGGGGTATGGCTTCAGGATCAGCAGCAGCAGGCCTTTTCGCAGCTCGTACGAAAGGGGCTGCCACCTGGGACTGGGTGGTCTAGTTATTCAGGTTGCTAGCTAGTGCATTCTCCTGCAAGTCATATTGTAACTCATAAGTAAGTCGGGCACCGTTGGATGCTCTGTGCCTGTGCTCGAAGACGAATCTGAGCTATCACTTCCCTCATCTTCTGAAGAGGAGCTGGTACCGGAAGGTTCCGAGACTTCCTGTGGATCGTTGCCTTAGACTTATGCCATGGTAATTGCCCAGGCCAATCTCCAGAAAAAAAGTTTACATCAAGAACAGAGCATATTTGAAAACCCAGGCACCCAACATACCAACTGCTCGCATCATCGAACGGAACTCGTGCGATCGCGGAAGATGCGGTCGTTTGGCCGCTCTGGAGAAAATGCATATCAGCCTCCGCAGCAGCCATCCCTGGGTCTTGAGCGTGGTGCCTCATGGTGTGGGTCGGAATTTCGATCATGTACATACTCGAACTAGCAGCTAGCAGAACACTGCATGCTAAGTTTGATATTGGATGGGTCGAGTTGCTGCTTGGTGCTGGAAGATGACCCGGTCGGCAGTTTGCGTAGAGGCGGTGCAAGTACGTGCAAACCAAGTCAACCGAAGGACGGAGGCCTTAAAATCACATTGGAAACACGATCTATCGACAGGCCTTGTAGTGTACATGATCCCGAAATGTAGTCAAGCAGCCCACGAGGTTGATAAACGGGATAAGAAGTTCTCTGTTATCAACGCATGTCCTCCTAGTGAGCTTGCCCGAAGAAATCACGAGGAGCTCTTTCTTCAGCAGCCGCTGAAGCACAAACTGGCTCTGAGACCAAGCACTCAAAACGGGGCACTCGGAAGCCATCGTCGCAGCTCGACAAAGCACACAAATGACTATTAATTGTCACAGACATGAACCGAATCTCAAAGGTTTGTTGTGATAACTCTGAGGCACCTCTATGTGTTCGGCAGCTAGTGTCACCTGATCGTGTGTACCCTACCGACTTTCCTAAGTGGACCCTACACCAAAAGCTGAGCCCAGCAACTCGGCAGATCAGTGGTTGATCCAAATTAAAGAACAGCACATGGTGAGATAACAGAGCCGGAAAGGCCACCACAATCATCGGCCACTGACGAAGCCGCCATGCGTACCTGCAAGCTGGAATCCCAGCCCACTCAGGAATCTCGACTACTTCATTGCCCTGGCTATCTCATTGCCCTGGTCGACAGCATATACATACATACAGAACATGCACATTACTCACTGGGGGGAGGCGCACCACCAATCAGCAGACCCAGGGCCCAAAGCAATGCGAGCCCAATGGCTGTGGCCACCGGGATCACCCGAGTTTGCTCACGATGATTAGGGGTAAAGCTTCAAGATTAGGTGGTTTAGGGTTAGGTTAGGCAGCCCAAACCCGGATCAAGAGACCCGAAATCGAAGAATTGCTCGCACCTTGTTGCTTAAAAACGAAAAGCGCGCGAGAGAAAGCAAAAGCGCTCGCAATTCAGGCTTCAAACCGCAATACACGAGAAACTGTATCGAAAGCCCTTCGGGCAGAATTAACTGTTACAAACGGCGGTCCAGGTAAACCCCTAAACCCTAAACCCATTCCGTTGAGGATCCACGCCGGCCCCGAATATTGGGGTTTTGTAGCCGGGTTTCAATGAGGGTGGTTGTAGATTTGACAAAGGTTACTTAGTGTTGTTGAAGAGTTTCTTGAGGGATTCTTGTTTTTTGCAGGGGCTATTTAGTGTTCTTGAAGAGTTTCTTGAGGGATTTCTTGTTTTTTGTAGGGGGACGCCTCATTCAGGTCCTGGGAGGACTGATCAGTCTAGGTAGTCCACACTATGTTGCGGCCCGTCACATTCTTAAACTCCCACTGTTGAGCTCGAGGCATTCGTGTTCATTTAAGTTGTAAGTCGTTGGGGGTCCTTAGAGGAACAGTTAAGGGAACACCAAAGCTTAAACCGAAAAAGCCAGTGTTGAACCCTCCAAGGAGCAATTGAAGCAACCCGTAAACTCCGCACCCGAGGCTCTAAACTCTATAAGCCCTAAACCTTAAGCCCTAAGCCCTAAACCCTAAACTGAAAACCCGTACCTTTATGAAGTCCTCGCGCCCAAGCCTTTGAAACACCGAGGCTTCGACCAGATGAATTGGCAGGGAGCCCAAGATCTGCTCACGGGCAGTTACTAGTGGGGTTACAAGTCCCCTGATATGGCTTAGAAGTGTAGTTACCCGACTTATAACCCTACTTATGACTACCCATGAACCTCCCAGCGAGGGGGGTTAGGGTTCCGTAAAAGGGTTTTAGAAGAGCCTTAATAGGCATTTAGGGGTCCGTAAAAGGGTTCTAGAAGAGCTTCGAGGCGTTTAGGGGTCCGTAACAAGGGTTCTAGAAGAGCCTGGGGTTCCGTGAAGAGTTCTATGAGGGCTCTAGGGATTCAGGGTTCCGTAAACGGCTTGTAGAAGAGCCCGTTTGAGGGATTAGGGTTCCATAAGATCTATACGAGCTGTAGGGATCTCGGATTCCTTATAGATTCTAGAAGAGCTTCAGGCTTTCAGGTGTTTTGAAAAAGCTCTATGGAGCTTGAGGGACTGAGGGTTCCTTAGAGGATTCTAGTTGAGGCTTTGGGAATTAGGGCTCCGAAAGGGTATCCTATAAGAGCTCTAGGGATTCAGGGTCCCTTCAAGGCATGAAAGTGTTAGGATGTCAGGGTTCTTTAAAGGGTTCTACACCCAGACCTTCCAAAATCCCTTAATTAAGGAATGTACCTTAAACTAGAGTAGGATCCCTAATATGATTTAAAGAATATTCCTTAATTAAGGGATTTTGGAAGGTCTGGGCAAAAGCCTTTACGCTCAAGGTTCCTTGACGGGTTCTTTGCAAGTGTCAGGGATTCAGTGGTTCCTTAAAGGGTTACAGACGAGCTTCAGGGATTTAGTGTTCCGAAAAACGCGCCTTAGCTTTCGGGATAGATCAGAACAGATTGCCCTTTGACCTTGAACCCTAAACCCCTAAACCCTATCCCACTTGTCAAGACTCACGTCGTGGGAGACGACTTGGAAAAGGGCCAGGGAGCATGATTGGGCATGATGGGGCCGAAGAATAGAAGCCCCTTACAGGTAGGTAGTTCCTCTTCCATAGTACTCCCATAAGACCCCCTTTACTTTATTGGAGTGGTAGGTATGGGAGGCTTATGGGAAACTACCCACCTTATAACTACCCACCTGTAAATGTCTTAGAAAGAAGCTCTGTCCAAATCCTCTTCCAAGTTCAATCGTATCAGGCTGAGGCTCGATTTTTTTTTTGTTTTTGTAACGGGTTCCTGCAAGGGTTTGTAGAACAGTGTAGTCTAGGGTTTGGAGGAGTGGAGTTTGGGTTTGGGAAGTTAAGATTTTTGGGAATGCTGACAAACGGTTGATGATAGAAATCCTGCATTACCTTAGAACCCTAAACTATGGGAATTATGGTATATTCCTTATTTATGGGTAATGCAGGATTTAAATCCTCAACTCTAAACCCTAAACCCTATAGATCCCTTAAAGGTACCCCTTAAAGTAACCGAAGTACCGGGAAAGGGCAGAGACCCCACACCTCACATCCGAATCTTGAAGTGCAGCATGAGGCTGGTTCGAGCAAAGCCGATCCATGCAACCGAGAGGTGTTCCTCGGACTGCTTTGGGTTTAGGGTTTAGGGTTTGGGGGTTTGGGGTTTAAGTGAACTGGAGTGTCAAGGGCTGGGCTTTTTGTGGTTGTGGGGTGGAGCTTGTGCTTGGAGATGTCTGTGTTTACTTCCAGGGTGTAGATTGTCCACTAATTACTGCTATTACGACTACTCCTGCTACTACTACTACTACTACTACTACTACTACTACTACTACTACTACTCCTGCTACTACTACTACTACTACTACTACTACTACTACTACTACTCCTACTACTACTACTACTACTACTACTACTACTACTACTACTACTACTACTACTACTACTATATACTACTACTACTACTACTACTACTACTACTACTACTACTACTACTACTACTACTACTACTACTACTACTACTACTACTACTATATACTACTACTACTACTACTACTACTACTACTACTACTACTACTACTACTACTACTACTTTACTACTACTACTACTACTACTACTACTACTACTACTACTACTACTACTACTACTACTACTACTACTACTACTACTACTACTACTACTACTACTACTACTACTACTACTACTACTACTACTACTACTACTACTACTACTATACTACTACTACTACTACTACTACTACTACTACTACTACTACTACTACTACTACTACTACTACTACTACTACTACTACTACTACTACTATAATACTACTACTACTACTACTACTACTACTACTACTACTACTACTGCTACTACTACTACTACTACTACTACTACTACTACTACTACTACTACTACTACTACTACTACTCCTGCTACTGCTGCTACTGCTGCTGCTACTACTACTACTACTACTACTAGTACTACTCTTACTAGTACTACTGCTACTACTATTACTACTCCATTACTGCTCTTATTATTGCTATGGCTATTACTATTCCTGTTGCTATTGCGGGGCGTTCCGTTCGAGTTCAGGGCTTCGGGTTTCGGGTGTTGCGTGGAACGGGTCTTAGGTTACTCTGGAGTCTAGGGGATTGGGGTTTAGGGTTCAGGGTTTAGGGTTTAGGGTTTAGGGTGTAGGGTTTAGGTTTGAGGGTTCAGGGTTCAGGGTTTAGGGTGTAGGGTTTAGGTTTTAGGGTTTAGGGTTTAGGGTATAGGGTATAGGGTTTAGGTTTCAGGGTTTAGGGTTTAGGAGAACTGCAGATTTTTCCCAAGGCTTCACAGCTTACGAGCGTCAGATCTGTTGGGCTCAGGCATAAAGGCTGAATGGACCCCAAAGCCGGACCCTCAAGGACCCTAAACTCAAAGGGGAGAAGGAGGGACCCTTAATGGGGCCCCTTTAAAGGGATCTATAGGGATTCTATAAGGGTATAGGCTTTAAGGTTTAGGGTTTGGGGGTTTGGGGGTTTAGGGGAAAAGGAGGGACCCTTAATGGGGACCCCTACCCTATAATGGGCTATATGATGGGTATATAGTAGCTATATTAAGGGTTTGTACCTGGGGGTCCTTATTAAGGGTCCCTCCTTTTACCCTTGGATAAACCCTAAACCGGTGTTGGGGATCTAGGGCCTATCGGATTCAGTCTCAGACTAGCTTGTAGACTTGGGCGGCCATCCTGATCGCAGAGCAGGCTTTCAAATTCTGTCCGCAGAGGGTCAGAAGCAAAAAAGGTATCCCGCAAATACCCACTACTGTGGGCCATCAGGCCTCTATCTAAAGGGCTTTAAGGTGGTCCTGGTAAACCCTAGACCCTATAAAAACTCAATAAACCCTAACAAACCCTGAACCCCTAAGCTGAGGCTGGGATTGGCGCAACCCTCACCTGGACATCGCAGGGACCCTCCGAGCCCCTGAGCGTTCAATCGAAGGTTTCAGGTTTTGGGTTTTAGGGTTCAGGGTTTGGGCTTTAGAAGGGCTAGGTTTCATCATCACTGGGCTGTATTGCCAAATTGAGTCAGTAGGATATCCTCCATCTACGGAGCCCTTTGATCCAAATTTCCGGACCCCGTCCCCCCCCTCCCTCCCTGTGGAGAACTCCTAAACCCTAAACCCTAAACCCTAGATTCAAGCCTTGAAGGTTTCAGGCGTCGGACCTTCCAAGTCTGGGATTACCCTACTTGGAGGGTCGGGGGACTTAGTAAGTAGGGGCTCCTTTAAAGGGGATTCTAAGGGTTCCATTGAAGGGCTCTATAAGGCTATAGGGTTTGGGGTTGAGGGTTCAGGGATTTAGTAAGTGGGTAGTAAGTAGACGTATAAGTACCCTAAAAGGGACCTTAGTTGGGGTTATGGTACTTATAAGTCCCTAAAATTACCAGTTACTAAGTCCCCCGACCCTCCAAGTAGCAGTCCAAGGGCCCTTGGGCAGGTAGCAAAAACCATTGAGAGCTAGTCTTCGGGACCTAAAGCCCTTCTATTTGCCTGAAGTGCGGCTAAAATTTCGGGCTTGGGTGCATCCTGCTTTTTAGTGTGGGAATCTTTTTGACTAGTTTCAAGACTTCAATGGTTTGGAGTTACGGCCTCGTGCGGCTATGAATTGATGTCAACGGGCGTTGATACTGCATTCCCGCACGGCTTTGTGATGTGAGGCAAGAGGGCGGAGCTACAATGGATACCCGGTGTCGGGCTCCCAGATGTTCGCGTTGTGAAAGATAGCTTCAACCTAGACGAGGTCCCCCAGCGACACTCTCAGTGTATTTTGGGTCTTTTCGTACGAAAAAGCAACTGTTCTGGGGATACTGCAAAGCCTTGTAGAGCCCGGTTACATACTCAGAAGCTTTTGGGCTTTTCCCTGGGTTTTTTCGATATTGCTGCGGCACAGGTACCCTTCGCATAGACAGGTAGTCCGGCCACTGTTACTCAGGAGACTCAGGTAGGAGATTACGTGACAGCGTGGGAGCCGCAGCTAAGAACCCCTTCTAAATCCGTTGAATTGCCATCGCCTGCACTATACAATGACGTCCCTGCAAGCTGCTGTCTATGCAAGGGAGTGACATCTACATCTTTGTCGGCAAGTTTGTGTGTTTGTGATTTACCCGAAAACCCTAGTTGTTCAGGTTCCTCCACTATGGTTGAAGAGCCCAAAACCTAAGCCCTACATCGCATGTGCGGGCTAACTAGATGCTCTTTGGATGTCTCCATTGCAGGATCCAGCTCAATATAGGGGCCTTGACAATCGAAACACGGGTTTGGTGGTATATTGTAGTGCAATACTTGGAGGGTCGCGGGACCTAGTAACTGATTATTTTAGGGACTTGTAAGTGCCATAACCCCAATTAGGGCCCATTTTAGGGTACTTATAAGTCTACTTACTACCTACTTACCACTAAGTCCCCCGACCCTCCAAGTTCTGGACGGCCCGTACTTGGGAGATCAGCACTTTCAGGTGTTGCTTTCGGGGGTCTAAACCCCACCCTATGGCCTAAACCCCTAAACCTGTGAGTACGGTGCCGTATGACCCCAGTCACGAGGTTGAAGAAGGAACTCTCCGAGACATCGACTTCCAAAACTACGAGAGCTTGTGCCAGCAGTGGAAGACAGGTGCAATCAGCAACAGTCCTCACCTTTGGTTAGTAGGGAATGGAAGAATGGTAGTAATAGTAGTGAGAATTGGACCCCATTCCTCCATTCCCTACTAACCAAAGGTAAGAGTCGGGGCGTGGAACTCGGAGGTGCCAACCTGTTGGACCTTACTTGGAGGTTCATGGGTAGTTGTAAGTCCCCCCTAATATGGGTTATAAGTATAGTTACCCTGCTTATAACCCTACTTTTTTGCTAAACATGAGCCTCCAAGTATGGAGAGGCAGCGCTTGTTGGACCTGGAGGACACGCAGACAGTGGGTGTACACGGGCCAGAAGAACCCTAACCCTAAACCCTAAAGAGGATGTCCGGGGGCCATGTTGGGTACCGGGTACGAGGAGGAATCGCTCCAAGGAGCTGGAAAAACACCGTCGGAAGAACTGCTGGACCGAGCCTAACTAGGCAGGGCTTTGGGACATTTTATATTTTCCCTTATTGGGCTTAAGAGGATCTTATTTACAAGTATTTTTCAGAGGCTCTAAAAGCCCCACCTAGCTAATATAAAGGGGCCTAAATAATTACCTATACTATGTTGGGGGTTCCTTATAAATTATAATATAATGGGCCCCAAAACCCTATTCTAATTATTAAGGCCCCTACATTATTGTGATCTGGCACCGTTGGAAGAGGAGTGAAACAGGGTGATCCTTGGCAGCTTCGCGAAGCTCACACAGTTCATGAAGGGTGACGAGGGATATGAAGATGTGAGTGGTTACGGTTCTAGCTGATACCAGGCTTGGCCGACTTGCCTGTCTTTAATAGGCTTCCGGATGCCCAGACTTCTTTGCAGACGGAAGAAGGCGCTCAAAAAAAGCCTAAACCTCAAACCCCGAGCCCTAAACTTTAAACCCTATCACCGTAAACCTTAAACCCTAAACCGTGTAGATCCCTAAGGTTCCTTACAGGAACCCCCTTAGATCCCCTAAACCCGAAACCCTAAACCCTGAACCCTAAACCCTAAACCCCTGAAGCCCTAAACCCTAAACCCCTAAGCCCTAAACCTGAGACCCTAAACCCTTAACCTTGGTAAGGCGCTGGAGGCACCACTGACGGATTCAACTCTCCGGGGCACCACATCTAAGCCTCACACAAACCGTGATAAAAGGGTCCGTTTAGGGTTTAGGGTTCTTATATAGTAGAATGTAGGGTTTCTATATTACGAATTACTATTCTGATTTGGGGAAGTATCCCCCATAATCTCATCTGAGCCGCAGAAAGCCCGAAAGTAAGCTTTAACGCGCTGAAACCTTAAAGCCTGAACTCATCCAAGTTTGAGGAAAGCCCGATATGAGCATAATCCCAAACTCACTTAAACACTAAAGCCTCAACCCTACACCCTAGCCGCCCCTGCCGAAACCCTCTAGATCCCTTAAAGGAGCGCTGAACAGGAACCCAATAGATCCCCAAACCCTAAACCCGCAGCCCTCAACAACAAGAACCCTCAGGTCAGCCGGCTACTTTGGTTCCTAACCCCTACACCCTAAACCCTATAGATCCCTTAGAGCAACCCTGATCCCAAAACCCTCAGGTCAGCCGGTTACTTTGGTTCCCTAAACCCTAAACCCTATAGATCCCTCCCAAAAGAACCCTCAGAGGTCAGCCGGTTACTTTGGTTCCTACTCCTTGGACGGCCTGGCCTTAGCTCTTTGGTCCGCCGGAGCTCCCAGCCAAGAGCTCCTTCGGGGTTTCGGGTTCAGGGGTTAGGGGTTTGGGGTTTAGGGTTTAGGGGTTTGGGGTTTGTGGTTTAGGGGTTTGGGGTTTAGGGTTTATGGTTTAGGGTTTTGGGTTTTCCAGTTTAGGGGATCTATAGGGTTTCTGTTAAGGGCTCCTTTAAGGGATCTGTAGGGTTCAGGGCTTAAGGTTTAGGGCTAGAGGGTTTAAAGATTAGGGTGGAGGGTTTGAGGTTCAGGCTTTTGGGTGTATGCGCTTCCTGTTTGCTGGTCAAGTCTGTGATAGAGATCATCTCTAGTCTCCAGGTACTTAAGTGGCTTGCATGGCTTCTTTTCGGAAGGTTTTGACATTTTTTGGCTTGTCATGCGGACTTTGGGTTTTGATCGCCGAGTTTCAATAAGTTTGCAAAGGCTGAGTCATAAGTACACTTTCGGAAGTAGTGAAATTCGATTCCACGTGCGGGAGCAATGTCGTCATCCAGCTCCAGCTCAAGCTCAAGTTCAAGCTCGTCCTCTTCGTTGGCTGAGGCTGAGCCGGGCAGGCCCACGGACTGTTGCAGTCATTCATTCTTGTCATTGTTGTCCCTGTGACTGCATTGAGACAGCGAAGGAAAAAGCCGAACCCGGCAAAGAGGAAGGCCAATAGGAAACGCAACGCCCAGGAAGAGGAGGATTTAGATGGCTCTACCAAGGGCCTGGAAACGACATCTTTTCACGATTGAGTAGACCCAACAGCTTGAACCTTAAAGCTACAATGGAGATCATAGGTAGGGTTTCATGTGGTGTTTGTAAGATGCTTTATTGCAGCTCCCTTGAGTCACACTTTACATAGCCGCAGCGCTGTGTACAGTTACAACGCATTGCGCTATCAACAGCGGGTTTGAGGATAGGTTTGCGGATGAAGGTCGGGGCATGGGTAGTTCTGAGCGGGGGTTGGTGGGCCCTGCTTATAGTAACTCTACCATTTTCACCGGGGTCATCTGTTATGACCCATACTACTGCTGATGGACAAAATCCTGCATTACCCATTACAAGGAATATACCATAATTACCATAGTTGAGGGTCCTTAAGGTAATGCAGAATTCTGTCCATCGGCAGTAGGGACAATAAGGCACTCTTCTCTAGCTTGAACCGTAAACCCTGAACCCTAAACCCTGAGCCTCCGCGTGGGTCTTCTGAAGTGGGTCAGTTCTTTTGGGGCTCAGGGTTTCGGGCTTCAATGCTACTGGGAATTGCGGCCATTACGATTTCCAGTTTCTGCCCAAACCTGGTCCTAAACTCGGCTTAGGGCTTTGGGTTTAGGGTTTGAGGTTTAGGGTATAAGGGTTTAGGGTTAAACCTTAACCTTAAACCGTAAACATCCAGCCTTTCTGAGCGATGGTTGCAGTACAGCTTTCAGAAGCAGAAAAACGCCGCATCCCGAAGTCCTTTTCTGTGTTATGTCATTTATGGGTAGTTATAAGTGGGATATGAAGGGTCGCTATAGCTAGGGCCCACCTTAGGGACTGATAACCACCACTGAAGAAAAAGCAGAGCAAGAAAGCGAAAACCCGAAACCTCAACCCCTAAACCCCCCCTAAACCCTAAACCCTTGAACCCTAAACCCCCGGTCCTTCACGTGGTGAAGAAGCGAGGCACAGAACAAGCACAGCGAGAAAGCTTTTAGATCTCTACAAAATCCAGAGATGGCTTAGAGCTTAGGGTGCGGATTAGGGTTTAGGGTTTAGGGGTTTGGGGGTTTAGGGTTCAGAGTTTAGGGTCCAGAGTGATAGCTTTAGGGTCCTAGAATGTATGCCCAAAGGTCTACAATTCCTCCTCCTTTAATGAAGCCGTGGTCAAGTCCGTGAACCTCCTTGGGGACGCGGCGCGGGTGCCCGGGGGCTGGCGTCAGAACAACTCTAAAGCCCTAAACCCTGTTTGGGGGGGCTCTATGAGTTCCCGAACCTACCTGTAGTCTCCATGGTAGTTCCTTTTTGTTGAGGTTACCTTTTAGGATCCTTAATTTGAAACGCTGCGCGTCGTCCGCCTCGGCCCGGCTGTACGCGCATGCGGCGAGTGGCTAATATCTGCAGCAAGCTCTTGTAGGAAAAAAGTAACAGTTGGAATCGCACTTATAGTAAAAGTAATGTTCATAGCAACACGAAGCAGGATGATTGTGAGTAGTATTAGTAGTGGTAGTATCAGTACGAATTTTGGTGTCGTCATTCCGAAACACTGGAGTTCAGGTTTGAAACTCCCTTGGTACTGCAGCCTTAAAGTCGAGCCCCAAGAGATAAAGATGCTACATTACAGTTTCGTGTCGTCGGAAATTCCCAGAAAGCTCGCACCTGTCAGCGAAGGGGGGAGGGGCGGGAGGGTGGGGGAGGAGGGGAGGCGCGTCGTGCTTTCGGGTGCAGGTGTTGGGCTTTGAAAGCTTTTCAGGCTGGCGTTAGGGTGTAGGATTAGGACTCCCTTGGTACTGCAGCCTTACAGGCGAGCCCCAATTTTTCAGGCTGGGGTTGGGGTGTAGGGTTCGGAATTCAGGACTCGCTTGGTGCTGCAGCGCGAGCCGCAACACATAAAGATGCTACTCGCACCTGTCAGCGAGTGGAGGAGGGGCGGGAGGGAAGGGGGGAGGGGGGGGGGGAGGGGGGGGGGGAAACCATAAACCTCTAAAGGGGTAGCTCTAACCGGTACCTACAGCAATGGCTGCATGCTCATACATATACATTCCGCTGCCCATTGGCTCACAGTGGTTTTACCATATTAAGACAAGACAAGCTCTCCTTGCGTAGCAAGACAAAACAACTACTGTCCGTGTGCAGGGCGCTGCCCTTTGATCCTTAGGGAATAACTGGTCATACCCCTCCTAACAAGGAGTATTCCTTGTGGGTGTATCGGCACAGTTTTCTGGTAGCGGAGCCCGGAAAGGGCCGCCCGCCTCACAAAGTCCGCTACAGCGGTCGGCCTCGCCGAACGCTTGACCAAGCGGATAAGAGGCAGCACAATGTCGAGCTCGCATAGCGAAGCCGACGGCAGGTCCCAATCCTCCGGGGGATATGAGAACGAAGAGACCTCCCAAGGTCCAGCCACTTATGTCGCACAGTCATTTGCAACATCTGACCGCATGCTTGCATCATTAGGCATAACGCCCAAGATCGCGCCTGCCTATGATGGCACCACCTCGTGGTTTGAGTATGAACAGTTGATTGACGACTGGTGCGACATAACAACGCTGGATGACACCAAAAGAGGTCCGTCTCTCAAGACGAGGCTCTCCGGATTGGCCGCAGTACAAAAAAGAATCACTTAACCGAGAAAGGCTTGCAGCCCCAGATGGAGTAGATTACTTCAAGAAGAAGATGCGTCCATTTTTCGTGAAAGGAGAACAGTACGTTTTCCTGTGGCGTTTCCTCGGCCTATTCAAGGCATGGACGGGCAACCAAGACTTTGTGACTTGGATTGCTAAGTTTGAGATCGTGCTACAGCGCGTGAAAAACTCATGGATGGATCTCTTACCAGAGATAGCTCTGGAAGATGCCCATCAAGATTTCATGCAAGCTGTGCAGGCAGACCGAACCTTCCTGGGCCTACAGGAAGCAGCCGAGAGAGACACATACGCCGCACGCTATTTCGAAACATGGAACAAGGAACGCCTTGACAATCATCGAAGAGCGTTTCCTCTAAATGATAATCTCCTAGCTCTCCTATTCCTAGTGCAGTCCGACCTAAATGAGATGCAACGTGAGAGGTTGGTAACAGCATTGACCAACCAAGGTCACCGAATTGAGACCTACACGTACCCTGTGGTACGGCAGACCATGTTCGATCAGTTCTCAACGACCAGAACTGGGCTGCAGGATCCCAACATTCGGCACTCTTCTCACAAGAAGGACCGCCATGGAAGGAGAGACCAACGCCGCAAACGCGGAGGTCGAAACTTCCTCATCCTCGATCAGGGTGAATACGACGGAGTCGATGGACTCTGGCTCCAAGACGAAGACACCCTTGAGGAAGGCTTTCTTGCCGCCGAGGATGAAGAAGCTGTCTTCTGGACAGTTGACGACCATGAAGCCTTCGTTGCAAGGAGATTCAAAAAGGGAAGAAGACCAAGAATGCGTCCCGGATAACCGGGAAGAGCAAAGGGTGGCAAGCGAAAAGGACGTGGCCGTTTTAGGTCATACCGCGGAAAAGGGAGAGCCAACCAGGCAGAACATGATCCAACTGATTCCAGCTATTTCGGTAAAGGCAAAGGAAAGGAAAAAGGGAAAGGTGGAAAAGGCAAAGGAAAAGGAAAGGACAAAGGAGATAAAGGAAGCTCCTTCAAAGGTGCAAAAGCAAAAGGCAAAGGTAAGGATACAGCTAAGTCTGCATCCTTACAAGGAGACCAAACTGGATCTCCACAGGCCTATGAGAGTTCCACCGCACCGAGCTGGGATTCATGGTATGAGGACAGTTATTATACTGACTCCAGTTGGAATTATGACGCTTATGACGATCAAACGTCTTATACATACTATGCATCACAAGCCTCACGAAGAAAAACACGGAGAAAGAAGAGAAGAAATCAAGCAGGATCATCAGGTAGAGGCACAGATCCGAGCGCGCACCACGAACCCGTGTTCAACTCATCAGTGAGTTACGTGCCCCAGGTCTTTGAACCATCCGAGGGGCAAGGTGTTGAAACTGCAACAGCGGTGTTTCCGTTGCAGCACACCGTCCTATCTGCTCTCACAGAGCGGATCAATCTTGATAAGAACCCTACCTTTGTCATACTTGACTCAGGTTGTACTAGGGCTATGGGTTCCCGCTATGCGGTGAAAAGGCTTATCAAGGCCGTGAAGCAACGTGCCCCAGGCATGATTGATTTCACTTTCTCACCTTCGAACACGAAGTTCTCTTTCGCAGATAGTGAAACAGCTCTTATCAAGGAGCGTGTAACTCTATGGTTCAACACAACTCCAAGAAGAGATACAACCATAGAAGTTCTGGATCAAGGGAGAGGTCCCATTTTGTTCTCCATTGAACAGATGAGGAATCTAAGAATGACCCTCGAGTGTAGTCCCACAGCTGACCTAGCAACGTGTGAAGCTTTCGGTTTGTATAAAACCCCTCTTCCGATTAGTACCAATAACCATTTGGTATTGGACCTTCTAGGCTTCACTTCCACTAGGAAGTATCTCCCTAAGTCAGGTACGTCGTTCAGTGCGACGGAGGCTGCTCTAGGAGCCAAGAAGCCTTATACTAGGATACCGGAAGGTCGCTGTCCAGCCTGTGCCGGACAGAAAAGGGCTCACACGTACCTCAAGGGTTGCGACAAAGCACCTGAGGGAGCAGCTGATCCACCACCGAAGAGGATTTCAGGTAAAAAGAAGCCTCTTTCATCTGATCCGGCAGAATCATCTGCCAAGAAACTTGATCCACCAGAACCATCTGGTGATGCTCCTGAGCCTTCCGGACCATCGGAACCATCATCAGGCTCTAGGGACAAACCTGTAGAATCCTCTGCACCACATGAACCTCCAGAAGAAGAAAGACTTGAGGTCCCACCTGCGAAGATAAAGACTCCAAAGGGTCTTAAAAACCTTCTGAAGAAATCCCGCAAATATGCGGTTAAACCTCCTGTTGAAGAGAAGTATAAGGTCCCAGGAGCTGATGACGGGACGGAGGTAAGACCACTTGAGTCAAGAGAATACCCGGCTCCTGGTACAGACTCACCTACAGGTGAAGAGATTGTCGCGGAACCATCGCCATCTCTTCCCATTGCTCTTCGCAGGATTCATGAGAAGCTTAAGGACCCTGTAGAGCAAGCAACGACCAGAAGTAAGTTCGCTGTTCTGATTTGCCTAAATTCACACATTTCAGTTTACCACTTCGCCACCTCACACATTCACCACTTTACCACATAATTCCTAGTTTACCACTTCCTCACCTCCACCATTCACCACTTTACCACATAATTCCAGTTTACCACATCGTCACCTCCACCAATAACCACTTTACCACAAATCATCTATTTACCACCTATCCACCTTAAGCAATCCCCCTAAAACCCAAACTACCAAAGAACTCCCCGATGAATAAATTATGAACCTACTTGTGGGGTGCTGTTAGAAAACATCCCCCCAGAGCAATGCTGTGGTCGGTAGGTAGAAAACCCCCAAAAGCAACTTTCCGCATCTTGGCAAAACTCGCGACATCGGCGACATTATCTTCAAGTGGTGCGCCTTGCACGATTGAGGGTTTGGGCAGTGCTGTTGTGCATCAGTCTGCGTGCGGGCAAGAGTTGTGCATCAGCAGGAAGCAAGGCAAACATCCGATTTTGTGAGGTTCAAGTATCCAGTCGTGTCCTTTTGCCTCCCTTTACTTGCTTGTAGGTTGTAGTGGCAATGCCTCATACTACTTCCTTTGTGTTCGTGAAGTTTGGAGAAGAGCCGGTGCGTGTCATCCTCACCCACACACCGGGGATGCTTTTGGTCAATGAAGGCATGCCTCTTCTTGACATGCGAAACAACCCCGATGGGATGGAGCAGGCTCTTCTTGCCTTGACAGTCCCGCAGTTGAGGGACTTTGTGGATGACTACCATTTGAGTGGCATTTCCATGCGTGGCAAGACGTCAAAGCAAGACATTGTCAGGCAAATCCTTGCGCGTTGGGACGAGGTCATGGCAAAGGTTGAGGCAATGGTGCCCGATTTTCGTGAGAATGTCCGTGCCATGACCAACCAAGCACAGGCATCCACAGCAGGTGCAGACGTGCGCCCCTTCTCCGGAGTTCCTCATCGCTTGGATGGGGGATACAATGCCTCTGACGCCGAGGAGACAAAGGAGGAAACCCCAGTGATGCGCCTTGTCGTTCGCCCTGAGGAAGGTTCCAGTGAAGGCGCGATTGTCGTGCTTGTTTTTGAGGGCGACACCTCTACGACTATCATTGAGCAGATGGTGCCGGTCATCCTCAAACGAAGCACTACACAGACGAACGACACCGCCCCCGACTGCACCACACTTGCCATGATGTTGAAGTTCGTGAAGGTTCGGGACAACACCATGCTTGACTCCACGACACCCATTCAGACTTACTTTGACAGTGAGTGGGGCGAAGTGCGACTCGTCAAGCGCACCACCACAGAAGACCACGACCTCATCAGTGAGCAGTTTTGGACAAGTGGGCATCTCTGGGCAAAGACATCAGGCAAAGACGACAGTCACGCGAAGATGGAGGACGGTGTGGTCTTGAAGGCAAAGAGCGAAAGCACCAAAGGTTGCCTGACAGTGAAAGTGGGCGACAGCATCCGGCTTTACTTCAACTACGAGCCCGCCGACCGCATCAAGGACGTGCTTGAAAGTATGGAGACCAAGTTTGGCTTGAAGGTGTCGCGCGCCGAGGGGGCGTTCAAGTTGAAGTATCTTGCTACCGGCTCATTCTTTGAGGATTGGGAGCCCGTTCATGCAACGGTCGCTGAGGACGAGGACGGTGGCCGTGCTGAGTTGGTGGTGTCCCTCCGCGGAGGGGGGAAGACTGTCAAGAAGACGAACTTGAAGAAATCCCTTGTTGCCGAAATGAAGGAGAACCTCCAAGAACAGGCGCGCACTGCGGATGTCAGCATGATTGACACAGTGGGTGAGACAGTCGCCACTGCAAAGCATGACCTTACCGCCTTGTTCGCAAGTGCTGATGCTGACCCCCGTGCTGTGTTGAGCAAGTTGATTGGGAACGCCTCCGTAGAGGTTTTGGGCAACAGCAAGGGCACGAGCCCTTTGTTGGAGATGCTTGGCAAAGGGCGTCGCGACACTCGCTTGAACGATGTGGGCAACGCTGTCATGAAGGCAAATTTCGCTCGCCTTTACGACCTCCATGCGGAGGTTGATGGTCTCACCGAAACATGTGAGCTGACGTGGGATGTGATTGTCAATCAGGCTTTCATGAAAGATGATGGCTCTTTTGACTTCTCAGGCCTTCGTCGCCTGATTGAGGACGCCATTGTCATCAAGGCATCCCGTGGAAACTGAACCACATAGGCACGAGCACAAGAGGTTCTCAAACCGACTACAAGAGGTTCTCAAACCGACTACAAGAGGTTCTCAAACCGACTACAAGAGGTTCTCAAACCGACTACAAGAGGTTCTCAAACCGACTACAAGAGGTGTTTGTAGTCTTAATTATATATAAAAATGTAGCAGAACCATTTGTGCTGATGCTCGTTGCAGATTGCTCCGGCATTCCCTTTGCGCATTGACTTTGAGCGCAACAGGTGAGGTGGAGCATGGACGAGGGTGTGGAGGGAACTGAAAAAGACAGTGAGCGCAACATGCCAGCAGATTTGAGACCAGTTTTGCCAGTGTAGTGTCCAGCACAGCCTTTTCAGTCCTAAACCTTATTAAGGCCCCAAAAAACGCGACTTTGAACGTGGCAGGTGGAGGAGTTCATCAACGGCACCGTCTTCAACAAGTTCGTGGCACCGGTGCGCCCCGCTGGGTTTTTAGGTTTTAGTTTCGGGTTAGGGTTTTTAGTTTAGGTTTTAGTTTCGGGTTAGGGTTTTTAGTTTAGGTTTTAGGGTTGCGGTTGTTGCAAACAACCATCTCAGAACTGGAAGCAAACAAGGGGAAAACACGACTGTTTAACAGTCCAAGCATTGCGATGGCATCAGAGGTGTTGCGCACCCTAAACCCATAAACCCTAAAACTCAAAACCTTAAAGAAAGATGAGAGGAGAGAAGAAAGACATTTTGGCTCAAATGGCTCAAACACATAATAAATATAATATACCAATATATTATATCTATCATTTTTACACCTTTAACAATTGTTCCATAAGTTCTTTATGTTTTGGGGTTCTTTTATGCGACGCAAAATTCCGCCTTGAAACCCAACACCCACATTCACATTGTTTTTTCTCTTTGAGTTTGGCGATTACTTGCTCCTTGTTCTCTTCTCTGTATTGTCTATCAACAGCGTTTTTGTATTCCTTGTTTTGCTGTCTCCACTGCTTACATTTTGCCCTTTGATGCTCAGCAGTTTCCCAATAATATTCCTTTTTTGTTCTTCCTATATGGGTTCTATTGACACACGTTTCGCTTCTTATATAATGCCCTTCTCTTGCTTCAAGTTCCGCTCGCGAATTACACGGGTAGAGTTCCAGCAACTCTATTTTACAATTGTCCAGTCCAAACTCTTCAAACAACCCAAACGAGGTTGTGTATGGGTATTTGCTATTCAAATATAATTTGTATTTCACCCTGTGCTTTGCCATTCGTTGCGAAAGTTCTTCAATAGTGCTTCCAATATAGCACTTTTTGTAGTTGTTGTCCCATATTTTGTAGATTTTACCTTTCTGATAATCTGGCATTTACTACTGATATTTAATGCTCTTTATCTTTATATGTCTTTTCCTTGTTCCTGCTCATACTTTCAGCAACTCGTGGCGCAAATAACCTCTTGTATCATTATCTAAATAATAATATTTTTGACCTAATTTTTTCTCTATTTTAGTGACCGTTTGTTTATTCTTCAACCAATGTGAAGTTTTCTCTTTTTCGCTAATGCCTTTTTTACGCATAACCTTAACCTCATCATTAACACTCAGTTCTGGATACATACGTGTTCGTTTAGCATTTAAATTAATATGTAATTTAACGGCGAATTCATTTTTAGGGAGTTTTGCTTGGGATGGCGTAAATCCCGTTGCTGAACTCACCATTTTATTATTATATGTTAATAATATCTCTAAATTATAATCTATCCACTGTATATTCTCCTTACCTTTCTTTTCGTCCGCCTCAACTCGCTTAAATAACATATCTTTGTATGTTCTGATAAACCTCTCAGCAAATGCTGGGTGCCCTCTCGTTCTGTGCATTTCTATTTTCTCTTGTTCTAAATACTCTATAATTGTCTTACTATATAAACTACCCTCTTCATCACTGTAAAACATCTTCGGTTTATCACCCATTTTTTGTAGTCCTTCCATTATTCCTGCCAATACATCAGGCGGTTCTTTACTCTTAATAGGTATTACAGTAGCATACTTACTAAAAATATCAATTAAGACTAAACCTATTCTAAATTTTTGATTTTCCAAATCATTTTTACTTATAAAAAACAAATCCAACTGATACTCCCAATGCGCGTGAGGTGCTACAAATGAATTGTCACCTCTGGGTTTTCGCTTTTCCTCAACGTTTTTCTTAAAAAACTCTTCCACATCATCCTTTGTAATACTGGCATCCTTCTTTTTAGCATCTTGTAGAGTAGTTGCCCTACTCCCGAAACCGGAGCGGTCAAAATAAATACTGCGTATAATATCTTGTTTAGAACTCATTATAATATATATTATATATTAGTTTAATGAGCACTACAATTACAATACAAACACCACGCAACACAATTATCCACACTGTGGCATAACTCATTATCAACACGCTGGGCAGTAAAGTTAGAACATAATTTACCCTTTTTAGTGCTAAATTCAAATTTCACACCGCATTTTTGACAATTGCCCTGCATTCGTTTTAAACACCACATCGTATCAATATACATATCATCATTTATTTCCCTGTCTTTTTGCCTATCCTGTTGTTTGTATCCTTCTACTTTATTTTCAAAATAATCCATTATCATTTTCTTATCCATATCCTTTTCAAAGGCATCACTCTCAAAAAACAACACTTTATTAAAATCATCACAGCGTGTGATAGAGCACCACAACCATTCTCTACTAACTAATGGCATCTGCCACTCGTGTATTGTTATTGTATCTTTTATTGTAGCACCCTGTGCCGAATGGCAGGTGATACAGTAGTTGTATCTAAAATGCTTCTCTATGGTTTCTCTATCTACTGTGCATTGTTCTAAACTCTTTATGTTTTCCAGTAGATACATACCTTTTTCAGTGCCTTTGATTTTATACCTAAAATTCACATTTAACCTTTTACTTCCTAACTTCTTATATAACCTGCACACTAACACTTCACCTATTTCATAATCTGTTGTTTTACCTAACCTTTGTCTAACCGTTTTTGAAACATCCATACACCTCTTGTTGGTATATGCTATGTTGTATGTGGATGCCATTACATCGGCAGTTGTTTTAAAATACTTCCGCACTAACTCCTTTAAAGGCAGTGTTTTCACCCACCAGTCCTCAAACATATTATTTATTATGGTTCGGTTCTCCTCGTCTTTTACTCGCTTGCATATTTCTAAGTAGATGTTATACTTAAATATTATATCTAAACATTGGTTGGCATATGCATCTTTGTTTTGGCAGTTGGTTAAGTCCTCTATTGGCGGGAGTTGCTTGTCATCACCGGTTGCTATGATAATTTTGTTTGTGTTTTGCTGGGTAAATAACCTGATTTTATTTAAGATGTAGGCGTTTGCCATATACACTTCGTCAAAGCAAATAATGTGATACGCACTGTGGTCAAATATCGGCAGTTCTTCGCCCTTTTCCATAGGAATGCTAAAGAATTTGTTTAAAGTTATGGCATCGCATCCTTTTTCTTGTGACAGTTGGTTCGTGGGCACGACGAATAACACATTATAACCTAATTTCTTAAAATATTCACATATATAACTTTTACCACTACCTGCAAAACGAGCGCGTATCATTACAGGGTTGTGTTCCACGATTTGTTGGCATATCTCAGGCGTGTTCCATTCATCCTTTATATGTATTTTTTCATTTACCTGTTTCGGTATATCAATCAATCTATTAAAAATTATTTTTCGGTTCTCCTCGGGCAACCTGATTACCTTATCCTGTTCTGCTCTCCATTCGCCGATTACATCCCCAAATTTGAGTATTTCCTTTGCCTTGTTTAAGTCCGAAGTTTTAATGGTCATAGCATCTGCTTTTACACTATATACCTCCACACCATTGACATTTAAAAGACTGTATGCTTCAAACATTCTATAATTATGGTCTTGCAGTAGCATTTCCTTGATATACCTAAACCCATTGCTTAAAGTCCTCTCGTCTGACACGTTTAAGATATAATATTTTGAAACATATTTCGTGCAATCCTCCTGTATATGTATCTGACCATCTACCACCGCAAACCTTTCCAAAACACCGTCACCAGTCATAAAAAAGTCATCTTCAAAATCCCACTCTGTTATACTGCCTTTAATTTCATCAGTTAAGGGTGTGTATGTATAATCGTCCTGTGCCTCGTCTATTGCATACACTCGCCCCCCATACAATTTTTGATAATACATTGCCTCGTCCAGTGTTTCAAACATCCTGCTCCTTTGTGCCTTGTTGCGCGACTTCTCCAACAGTCCGAAGTTTATATTGGCAATTAACTTTTTTATTTGTTTGTTTTGATGCTGGTTCTTGCTGATGTTGGTCTCCCACAGGTCATCAACGATTTTTTTGTAATCTACCTTGTGTATGTGCGAAGGTTGTTTGAAATACAGTATTTTTGGTTTAATACCTCGTGCCATTATTTTTTTAAGATACTTGCCGTAAATGAGGTTGTGTTTCTTATTAAAATACATATTTGAACCCACATTCTCCACCATAAACAGGGTTAGTGATGGCAGTGTGTTTATGTCTTCGTTTTTATACGGTTTCCATATATCAAACTGCCTAAACACTGGTATTTTAACTATGCTGGTAAATGCTTTTGTGAATGCTTTGTTTAAGTCTATTTCTGTGAGTTTCTCACCGTCGTTTTTGCTCAGCACCCCTGTTGGAACAACGGTTCTACATTCGTCCAGCACCTGCACATCAATCTCGCTATAATACGACTTATGTGCTGAGTTAAATATCTTCTTATTCATTGCGAACATTGCCTTACTGGTTCTGTTATGCACCCTCTCACTTGATACGACCACGTCCTCATCAATCCTGTTGTTATTCATATTTTGTGATTTTATTGTGTAGTTTATGGTTTTATCTAATTTTTTGTATTTCCACCTCACCTTCAGTTCCGAAATAGTCCCTGCTTGGTATTTCACGAAGGGTTCGTATCCCGACTGCTTGAAGTTGTGTAGCAGTTTTGGTAAGTCGTTGTCTCTGTGGATTAAGGTATAATCCTCTTCATCGGTGAGTTTAAGTAGGTCGTTAATATTATCTATCATCTTGCATTTTATCGGTTTCTTTCGGTCGTCTATGTGATAATTATCACTGACCTTAACTTGCATATCGCGAGTTTTGTGCATAACGTCCTTCAGATTTTTAAGGTCGCTGTTGATGACGTATATGTGGTTTCCTTTGACTAATCCGTTAAAGGTTCGGACATTGTTTATGCTTTTGGTGGGGTCGTGTTTATAAATCAGATTACAATTAAAATCAAATATTCTGGCAGGTATGTTGTATTCTTTGAATATACGTTCCATTTGCATTATATTTGCCCCTTTTGCCACGAACTCCTCCTCGGTCATGTTTAACATTTCCAGCACCCGTTCTCTTGTTAATGCGGGTTTTGCTAACGAACCCCTCCTTTGTCTCATAAGTGTTTCCTGATAGTGGTCGGTAAGTGCATTTATCCAGCATTCATTCTCGCGGTAATTTTCTTTTGCAATTGCCTCCTTGACTGTCATATAATCTGTGTTTATCTCGGTTTCTACATACCTGTTGTAGATGCTGATGTTCTGGGCATTTCGTAGGTTTCTGGTCGTGGGGGTTTTATCACTGTCCTTTTCATCTACCTCCTCCACTTTCTCTATCCTGATGGCATCGGTATAATCCCCGAACTCGCTCAGCATCATTTCTTCAAACGATTTGTCGGTCTTCATTGACATCATAAGTCGTTTAAACAATGCCTTATCGTCTCTTTTTGTGATTTTTCTTTTAACGACCTGTTCTATAAAAGCATTGGATTTGATACTTGCAGTTCTCACTGCTGGGTTAGTGAGGAGTGGATAGTAAGGTATGCCGTTGATTTTAAAAGATGGTCTTTTGCTTCTCGGTTCTTCGGTAAACAGCATATACGAAACCATATACTGCTTCCGATTGCCGAACACTTTTTCGGAGGCTTTGTTTGAAATCTTCCTCACTGCCATTTTCTGCCTAATCCGTCGTAGCACTTGCTGTTTCCCCCTTTCTGCTTCCTTTTCTTTTTTGACTTCCCGTGCTTTGGCAGGTGTATTCTTCATTCTCTCCGTTATGGGTTCTGCGGTTTCGTATTTGGCAACTGCCTTCTCATATTGTTTTAATCCTTTTTGTTTTGATTTCTCGCTTCCCATTGTCATCCCGTTAATCAGGTTAAGTGCAGTAGTAAATTGGGATATTTTACGGTCTTCATATAAATCAACCACATTATTAATTTTGGTAAGTGTTTGGTTAGATACTTTGCCACGCTGGGCGTCTCTAAGACTTTGTAGATTTTTTACATAGTTCTTTATAAGTTTTTTGGTCATAAATTTACTGATATTATAATTATAAGATTTCAACTCTTTAAAAAGGTTTGTCCAGACTTCCGTTGTTTAGAAAATGACTTAAAGACAAATTTCCTTATATATTTAACATAAGAAATGACAAGTGCAAAAATTTCCAACGACGTTATTGATGAACTGTTAAACACCCTTACCTTTGAACAGGTCAGGGAACAACTGTCGCTGTACAATAAACTATTTTACGAAATGAGGAAGCGAAACGAACCCGATTATATGGAGAAAAGGCGACAGCGTGAAAAGAACCGATACTACACTAAGAAAGAAAACTCTGAACCAAAACCCCCGCCTATGTATGTAAATGCCGAAGTGCCGATTAAGAAATGAATAAATACTTCATTATTTATATAAATAGTGAACTATTTTTTACTTTTCCTTTCCTTTTCAGGTGTTTCAGACCGCGACCTGCTTGCGCCTCTTCTTAATAATCTCATTGGTTGATTACTGCCACTTGCCTGTTCTTTTCCTCCTTGTGGTGAGCGTGAGCGTGAGCGACTTGCCCCTCTCCTCATTAACCCTTGTGTTCGTGTAAATACTGCTTCATTAATGGGTGGTTCAGGTTCATCCTCTTCGTCATCATCTTCATTCCACCAATTATAAGCATCAATTGCCATACCTATACCTTGTCCTATTCCTTGACCTGTATAATACATTATGTTTCCTCCTACTCTTGCCATTGTTGCTAAATCGTCTGCTATTGACATTCTGGTTCTGTATCTTACATCATCTAAACTTTCTCCTGTTGAAACAGACACTTGCCTATCGTGTGGTTTATCTTCATTGCCTTCTATTCCTGTTTTAACACTTCTATTTGATGAAGCACTTGAATAATTACTCGGCACGTTAAACATATCCGTTTGTGTTGCTTTGTTAGGGTTTCTTATATCATATTTGCTTAAATCAAACTCATTAAAATCAACATCTTCTAATAATATCCCTTGCTGTGTTCTTTTTTGCTTTTCTGGTAATATTTTTAACCTGTGTGTTCTCGCTTCTCTTTCAATTTGTTCAAAAGTGGGGCGTAATCTTAACATATATTAAATACTTAGATTTTATACTGGTAAAAATGATTTTGCTAATGCTGTTGCTCCTGCTTTTGCTAATGTTTCTACACCTGCTTTTGCACCACTTACAGCAATATCTTTTAGAGTATCTACCCTACTTGACGACGAAGCACTACCACTACCTTGACCTTTTCCTGTATGTTTCCTTACGTGCCAGTCTCCTGCTCTTTTAAACAATAGTTGGTCGTTTATTTCATCAGTCCATTTACCGGATTTGATTAAATTATCAACTATACCTATTAAATAATCTTTCCTTGTTGGATGTTTTCCCTTCCCCTTTACTTTTAGTCTTGACATTTCTTTTTCTTGTTCATCTGTTAGTTCTATGCCTCTTAAATACAATTGAAATCTAATATCTTCTGCTGAAACGCTTTTGTCTTGCCACTTTGATAGTTTTGTTGAATAATCAATCATAAATTTGTGTCTGTGTTTTCTTCTTTCTCCTTCTGTCATTTCTTCTTCCTCATCATCATCTGCTGGTATTAATTCTGGGTCATCATCAAAATCGTCGTCTTCTTCTTCTCCTTCCTCTATATCATCCATAACACCAACAGGTAAAGATTGTCTATTTGCTAAATCTAGGTCAGTTCTTGCTGATGTTGTTGATGCTTGTTGTGCTTCTCGTTGTCTTTGTAAATATCTTTCCATTTCTGTCCTAATTCTAAGTGCTTCCTCGCTGGTAATTTCATCCGCATCATCTACATCATAAACTGCCTCAGGTGTCTCAAATCCCATTGCTCTAAGGTTAACTGTTCCCGTTGATTCTCCCGCTTGTATTCCTGCATTTCTTAATTGTGCTTGTCTCAAATTTTCCCTTGCTCTGTCTTCTTCTTGCTTCTTCAATCCTAAAAAATCAACATTATCAAACTGACTGCCAAACTGATTATTGCGAAATAATGTTGCCCTTCTATCTATTACTGTTTCAATTGAAGGTCTGTTAGGGTCGTTTTGTGATTCAATCATCCCTATCATTTCGTCGTATGTTGGTCGTAATTTCAATTCCGATTTTAATGTTTTAATCATATATTGTGATGTTAGATTTTATTTTTTATTAAATATTAAAATAAAATCAAACTAAGTTTGCCATAATCTCTTTTAATTCATCTTGTTTCTTTTTAAGTTCCTGCACCGTTCTTACTGGCATCATCGGACGCTCTAACTGTCTGTTAATATCATCTAACTGACCTTGATATAATGATTTCTTTTGATGTTGCACCCAATCGTTTCTTAACCTAATGTTTTTTGCTCTATTCTCTGCGTCTTCAATTCTCATCTTCATCTCTTCCATTTGTTTTCTACGTGAGGCAACACCGAATGTATCATCTATGTCATAATACTGCATCACTTGGGGTGCTCTGCGGAATTCTGGTTTGCTCTTAAACATACTCATATTATTAATATTATTTAGATTAAAAATAATATTAGTAATTAATTTTTGACTTCATTATCTCAACTGCTTCTTCGGGAAAATCAATAACAGACTTGTCAATCTCATTCAACATCATTTCAGACAGGTTGTAAGTGCCGAGTTCGGTTTCAGTTCTTGCATTGCGAACAGGGAATATGTTTTCAGTGTTTCTTAAATGCTCTTTTAGTTCATTTAAAGGAAATAGTTGTTTTGGAACAGGATATTCGGATTTTACACACGCCTCTAATGTAGTTATTTGTTTTATTAGTTCATCATTAACATCAAGACCTTTATCACGCATTATATAAAAACCATAATTAAATATTAAACTGCCTTTTTCCTCTTTTGTTAATTCTTTCATATAAGTATATTTATATTAAAACATCTTTGATTTAAAACTGTTTATTTTTTCAATATTTGCTTCTCTCTTTGCTTTTCGTATTTCATTATATGATGCTTCTAATAGTTCTCTTGCTGTTAGTTGCTTTGGCACACTTGGAACACTTTGTGACATACGATGCTGTGCATTTGTTTCGTTAGGTTGTGATTGTTGCAAAACTTCGTTTTTTACATTTAATGCATTTTTATCATTTTCTTTGTCTGTGTTAGAATATTTCTTCTTCATCTCTTCTTCAATTTCTCTTCTCAGTTTTTGTTCAATTTTAGACCCATAACTTGCCTTTTGTCTATTTACTGGTAATGTTTCAGTTGGTTGTCCCTTACAGTAATGAGGGTGCGTGTTCTTTAATGATTTAGGCAACATTTTTTTATTACATGCTTGGCATTCAACCAGTTCCACTACTTTAACCGTTCTTGCTAATTTCTTTGGTGTTGCTTTCGGTTTTGCTTTTGCTGTTGGTTGTGTCTCTTCTTTGATTTCTTCAACGGGGGTTGTTATTGTCTCTTCTTGTTTGATTTGTTCTGTGGGTTGTTCTTCGTTGGTTTCTTCAATAACTTCATTAGTATCTATTTCAGTCACTTCTTCATTTTTAACCTCCTCAACTGCTTCACTGCTCATTATTAATATAGACTATAATTTTCTAATTAGATATTTATTAATCCCTGAAAAAAGTTAAACTGAAAGAGCACTCAACATTGTTAAAATTGACCGTCTTATTGAATTCATCGCTAAATCTAAAATTACACCTTCGTAGAATTTTACCACTACAATCAACATAATCAAAATCGTTTATTTGGTTGTCTTGTATAATTCCTAAATAGGGGACTGATACATTTATTTTCTTTATTATTGATGAATTACCTGCTACGGTTAATTGGTTGTAGTTGCTTATTTCATTACAGTGTAAGTAAAGGTTTTTAACCGGTATTAAATCAATGAACCCCGACACGAAGGGCAAGGCAATACCGTGAGTTGGTGATGTATCCACTATATTCAAAACTTTATTGATTGAATGTAAATTACTAACATCAATACCTGTGAATTCGTTTTGGTTTGCTATTACCTCTGCTTCTGTAAAAACATTAAAGATAAGAGTAGCATAATTAACTGCTATTGTTATTTTATTCGTTTTAGCACTATAAGAAACTGTATAAGTATCAGTTCTAACAACATCTGGATTTCTGCTATCAAAGTAATCGTTTAACCAAAATTGTATCTGTTCAGCAAGTTCAGACCCTGAATAATTACCTTCATCAATAGAAAAAACGCGATAGTCAATTATGTCTGGATTTACACCGTTAGGGTCTAACTGAAAAAAATAAAGATTATCATTAAAACCCTGCTGTATTGAAAACCAAGAATGAGGAATACTTACCTCGTGTATTATACATCTTGTATTTTCTTCTAACTGCACTGTTTCAGGCAAATCAATGGTAAAATCAGATGAAGTGCCACTGACTTTATAACTACTGTCAATGTATATTTTCTTAAATTTGAGCATTATAATATTAATTAGATAAATTAATTTATAAGTTAATTTATTATGCATAGAAACAAAAGAAGAAATGAAGAAATACCATACGAACCACCTAATAATAGAAATAAAATAAATGAAGATGTTAAGCAAGAATTAGCAGGGACGGAAACATTCTTAACTGATACACAAGGTTTAAGACTTGCTTATGAAAGCCCAAACAGGATTTATAGAAATGGCAGTATTTTATACATCGCGGGAACAAAAGACCCCATTGATTTTTATGACGATATAAAATTACCTTTTTATCAAACAAGAAACACGAAAAGATACAAAGATGTTGATAAATTTATTAAAGATGGAACTATAGAAGTTGATGGTAAAAAACTTACAGGAATTACTGATATTATTAGTCATAGTTTGGGTTCAGCGGTAGGACAACAAATAAATAACGATTATGGTAATATTTTTAGAAGTAGAAGCTATGGCTCTCCTTTTATATCAGGACAGAAACCAGAAGACACAGGAACAAATCTAAGAATACGAAAAGCAGGAGACCCAGTTAGTATGTTTGATAGTGGCAGTTTAACATTAAACAGGGGAACGTTAAACCCTTTACAAAATCATTCGTATCAAGACATAGGCAATGTTCATAATAAAGCAGGTAATTTACCTATAACACAAGAAGAGTTTTTACAGCAGTTTGATTAAATTATCTAAATAATATTAATAATGTATTCGTATAAGTCTAGTAGTTATGAAAAGTTAGAGAAACCAAAACCAGATAAAAAGTTTAAGCAGAACAGTTATGAAGAGATAAGGAAAATAGTAGAAGACGGAGGAGAGATGAAACTGAAAGAGACCATTAAGACAAAGAAAGACAATAAAAACGATAATAAAATTAAGTTTAATTTATTTGATTAAATTTATTATAAAAATATTAATTATCTAATCATAAATATATAAGTATGGAAACTTTCGCACCAGAAGATATTCTCATTGATAACTTAAGTTTCAAATTGAATAAAGGTAGTTCGTATGTCGTACAAAAACGAAGTGTCAGATTTTACCCGTCTGGGACAAACGTCTATACTCCGCAGAGCGGGAACAGAGTTATTAAAATTTCACTAAACGGAGAAGATAATACTTGGCTTGACCCTCAAAGTGTCCGTATTTTCTTCAATCTTCAAAACAAAGAGCTAAATAATACAACAAACAAGAAACTCCGTCCTTTATCTCCTGCGTATTCTTTTTTCAGACGAATAAGAATAATCGCTGGTTCTCAAGTTGTTGAAGATTTTGATAATTACAATCGTGTTCATCATATGTTTTCTAAGATGATGTCGCAAGGAGCAAGAAAAGACGAAGCAAATGAAAGTTTCGGATACAGATATGATGACGAAGTTAAAAGTTTAAACAATGAAGTCGGAACTCGTTTAGATTATGATGTTAATAGCACAACTTGTCCAGGTTTTAGAGACCAAATGACAGTTGCTTTTAAACCATTAGCCGGTTTGTTTTCACAATTCAAGCTACTCCCGTTAAAGTATATGGGTAATTTAACAATTGAACTTGAATTAGTCAATTCTGAGACTGATTGTCTTATTAATCCTGATGACTATGATGAAACTGATACTGGTATTCCTGAACTATTGCGTACAAAATTTACAAAAGGTTTAGCATTACCTGAAGGCAATGCTTCTAATACAAGTACTCAGTTTGAAATAAACAATGTTTTTTGTGCCTGTGATGTTTCTACTTTGACAAACGAGCTTAACAACGAATATGTTAAACATTTATTAGAAGGAAAAGGTCTTCCCATCACTTATACAACTTATATTACTCAATCACAGAGTATTGTAAATGCATCAGACCACATCAGCGTCCCTGTTATTCGTTCAGTATCAAAACTGGTTGCTTCATTTATCACATTTTACAAAAAAGGCAGTCCTTCATTAGGTTATGAATATGCTGACAAAGAATTTTGTCGTTTTTATCATCCACATCAAACTCACGATGAACAAGCACACGGTATTTATGATGTAAATAAAGATTTAGAGTTTCAAATTCAACTGGGTTCTCAATTGTTCCCTGAATATCCTTGTAATTCAATTACACAGTGTTTTTACCATTTAAGAAAAGCATTAAACCTTCCTATGTTTCATCAGCATAGTCTTGCGATAGATTTTATACAGTATAGAGACAGACAATTTATTTTCGGTTTTAATTTTGAAAGGGTTCAAGACAGCAGTTGGAGTGGAATTAACACACGTGCTGGGCAACAAATGTTAATTAGAATTAAACCAGCTGGTGCATCTATTCCTACTGCTGATATGCCTGACCAAATGTATATAACATTACTGTCGGAACAAATATTAGAGATTAAAGACCTCGGCTTGAAAGTGTATGATTAGATGTAAAACATCTAATCCTAAATCGCTACGCGGTTTACGATTAGAAAACGAAGTCCTAAAATGTCCGAAGGACGACCTCGGTTTGAAAGTTTACGATTAGATGTAAAACATCTAATCGTAAATCGCTACGCGGTTTACGATTAATTAACATTCTAATAATAATTTATCTAATTATTATTATAATGACATTGACATTGAATAATACAAATACAGTATCAGCAAACAATATTGTTGTTAATGGCACTGCTCTATCCGATTTATACGCCACAAAAACTTATGTAGATAATGAAATATCAAATATTGAGATTAGCGGAGGAGGGGGAGGAATAACACAGGGACAATTGGACACACAATTAGCGCCAATTATAGCAGATGTTGCAGGACAAGATTTAGTAATTACCGATATCAATAATAATTTATCTAATAATTTCCAAACAACAGCTCAATTAAATATTAATTTTTACAATAAAACTGAAATAGACGCCAATAACTGGATTGACAATACAGCATTAGCACCTTATGCTTTAACATCTACATTGACCAATGATTATTCAACTACTGCAGAAATTGCCACTGAATACTATAATAAAAGCGAGATTGATGCTAATAATTGGATTGATAACACGGCATTAGCACCTTATGCTACTACTGCAACGCTAACAGCAAATTATCAAACAAATACACAATTAGCTACTAATTACTATAACAAAACTGAAATAGACGCTAATAACTGGATTGATAATTCAGCTTTAACACCTTATGTATTAACATCTACATTAACAAATGATTATTCAACTTCGGCAGAAATCGCCACTGCATATTATAGCAAAACCGAGATAGATGCTAATAACTGGATTGATGCAACCTCATTAACACCATACGCAACAACAGCAACACTAACAGCAAATTATCAAAGTAATTCACAATTAACCACGAATTTTTACAATAAGGGCGAGGTGGATGGATTAATAGCAGGAGTAAGCGGAGGAGGCAGTGGTGTTTCTAATCCTATTGAATTAGTAGATGCCAATACAAGTATTGAAAGATACACAAACGCTACAAAATCTAATGTTTCATTAGATTTATCAATAAATGAAACAGCAAGTGCCATAAGATTAATTAATGGAACGAATGACGACACTGATACAAATACTTATATAGAATGTAATAACACAACAAACGGAACAACATTTTTCAAACAATTATTTATTAATGGTGCTGTATCATTTAATAATGACACAATATTATTACCAATATCTACAAACGGGATTTCATTATGGAGAATATCAAATAATTCAGACCCAACATTAAGAATTAGAGACGGAACGGCACAATGGATATATATTAATAACAATTTAAGATGCACAAATGCCAATACAGAAGATGGTAATATAATGATTTTGAATGATAATTCAGCAGTTAATAATTCCAACAGAATGAGGTTAGGAAGTTTAACAAGTGCAGAAGTAGGAATAGGAAAAGCAAATGAAAGTGGATACTTTTTATCAGTAGGAGGAGCAACAAAAGTTGATAGTTTAGAGATTGATAATAATATTACAATGAACGGAGATACAATAACAGCAACTAATAATAATGGCATTGAAGTATTCAAAAATACAACAGATGCATCGCCAGTTTTACAAGTTAAAAACGCACAAGGATATATTAAAATGCATTCATTTAATATTAATGCTTACAATACAAGCAACGATAGTCAATCATTATTATTATTAAATACAGCAACAGCAGGAGGAGCAGTATATTGCAATAATTTAGGAATTGGAGCAATAGCAGGAGGGGCAACACGATTGAATGTTGCGGGAGGTGGCAGTGCTAATTTTGGGGGTAATTGTGTATTTAATGGAACTGATAATACATTTCAAAATAATATTTTAATCAGTAGCAGAGGCAGAATATATCAACAGTCAAACGCAAATTTTTCATTAAATCATATTGCAACAATAGAACAGAATTTTTGTATTCAAAGTAATAGAAGTGTAGACCCGACATCATCTGACATATTTATAAATTTAAACGATACTAATGGAATAACATTAAATAAACCAACGGTATGTAATGATACAGTTAATACAATAGGTAAATTAACATCAGAGGGAGATTTTGATGTAGATATCGGAGCAACGGGAACACCAGAATTTAGAGTATTAGGTAGTAGTGTTAATTTCTTTGAAAAAGCAAGTATTACACATACTCAACTGGCAGGACCAATAGACCAAATATTTTTCAGAAATCCAGATACAAACGGAGATACAATAATTGAGATAGGAACTAAAAATGTATTAACCGTTAATGATGGTGGTATTGATGTTATAGGTGATATTAGTTATACGGGTGGTATTGCCCCCAGTTCTGATAAAAGATTGAAGGAGGGTATAAAAGAAATCAATTCAAAGAAAGCAGTTGAGATGGTAAAATATATCAAACCTAAAACATACAAATTCATTGATAAAGAAAAATATGGCAACAGGCATTGCGTGGGTATGGTTGCCAATGATTTTTTAACCGATAAGATGCCCCCAGAATGGGGAAATGTTGTTAAAGAGGGAAGAGATGGTTATTTAAAGTTTGATTATTCTATGTGTGTTCCTATATTGTGGTCTGCTTTACAATCTGCGTTTAATGAAATAGATGATTTAAAGAAAGAAGTGAAGAAATTTAAAGGCGAGGAAAGCCCGAAAGCAAAAGCAAAAGCTAAAAGTAAAAATTAATTATCTAGAACTATTATATGGCAAGAACTTATTATATGTGCAAATGTGGATTGAAGAGACCAACAGATGAAACAGAAAAGGAAAATATGAAACATATTAATACGAAAGAACACCAAAAGTTAGTAGAAGCTCGTTATAATGCTAATCCGAAATTTTGGGATAATGTATATAAAAAGCATAGTAAAAAATTAGAAAACGATAAATCTAAATAATAATATATGGGTAGTAGAATTTCAAAAGGTGATAATGAAAATGATTGTATTAATCAAATAAACAATATTAATGAAGATGACTTAGATTTAAGTAATATTGATAGATTACAAATTAAAGTGTTAAAAGAAATGATAAAAGAAATAAAAGAAGTAAAGGCAAAAAAGAGTGATAAGATAATGTATCGCTTACCTGTTCAAATATGTAATTACAGTTTATTTTAATTAATAATATTATTATTTGTTCATAATATTATTAATTAGTTTCAATGGTATTGTTGGTTCTTTCTTGGAAACCTTCATAACCACTTCTATTATCATTTCTTCTTCGTTGTTCAGCAATTTGTTGTACCCTATATTCAGTATAAACAGTAAATGGAATCCAAAAAGGTAATATGATAGGATAAAAAGGAACTAATAAACAAGCAAGTAATATATCACCTTTTGAAATTCGTCTGTTGTCAAACATTATCGTTTAAAGGTATTTTGTCTCTAAGTATTAATTTAATCAATCACTAATTTAGCATCAAATCGTTTATAAAACATATCATTTACATCAGGTTTCATTAGGTTTATAAATAAAAATGAGTATGGTTCTTCTGTTGCTATGTTATACACTTCTAATAAAAGTTTCTTTGCTTCTGCCAGATTTTTAGCATCTGCTACGGTTGATTTTTTAATTAAGACAGCGCTTAATTCTTCAACCATCGTTTCAATTTCTTTGTAGTTTCTTAACCTGAAAAAGAATAACTGGCGACTATTGACACGAATGATTGGTGACAAGGCGTTAAATTTTTGTGTGCTTGTTATGATGTTTATGCTGTTATGGCGACCGCGCACATACAACTGATTTAATAAAGGCGAGTTTCTTGAAAATGCTTTTGAATCCGCGAAGTCGTCCACTATAACAAGTATTGAAAATAGTTTTTTGTGGTCGTTCTTCTTCTGATATTCTATGACTTTATGCTGTCTTTTTATTACCGCTTCTAATTCTTCGGGTATGTATTCGTCAAACAGACACTTTTCCTTTTCTAGATTTACCTTTAAATTATCTTGAATGTATCGTTTTACTGGCAACCAATTACTATCAACTGAAATACTTGGCGACCATATGTATATTCTTTCAAACACATCCCTGTAAATGTCTAAAATCATAGATTGTAATAAGATGCCTTTGCCACTTCCAGAAGGGCCGGTTATTATTTGACTGAACGGCAACCTCGGTGCCACTTCATATTTAGACTGTTTAAAATCATATTCTTTAACATTAATGGGTTTGACTATAGGTGTAATCATTATTATTAATACATAGAATAATTTATAATTAATAATATATGGGCGAGTATGATGAGTATTTAGAGGTTATAGATGAGATAAAGAAAATAGATATAATAAAAACACCCAGATACAGAATGTGTTGTTACAGTTTGTTAGAGTTCTTGAAAGCAGTTTGTTATTATTTTAAAAATGTTAAAAAATCTAAGTAATATAAATGAGCGATATAAAGAAAGATAATAAAGATGAAAACGATGGAGGGTTTCAAGTTGGTAAAGATGGTATGTCTTGTTTTGCTTGTAAATGTAAAAAGAAAAATTTGATTAGAGATAAGAAAAAAGTTATTGATGAAAAAGAGGGAAAAATAGTTTTAGAAGAAGTTGTAGAAACGTCAATAATATCATTTGGAAGAGATACATCGCCCGAAATTCAACCAAGGACACTAACAATAGATGAGAGAATAGAAAAGTTAGAGCAACAAATAGATGCAATCAAGCATAAAAAAGTTGAAGATATTGATACAGGATTTAGGAGAGGAATATCAGTAGATGAACGCCTTATAAAATTAGAGAGAGAAGTATATGAGTTGAAACAAGCATATCAATTGCAATTAATGGATTAATATTTAAAAATTAATATCTATATAAGATTGACAGTGTATAGTTTTGAATTCCCCCGGAAAGAAATGAAACAGGAGAAACCCATTGTGCCCATGCTCGGAAAAGTCCCAGACATCGTAAATGAACGCGCGAAAGGGGAGAAGTAGCGCGATACATTTACATAATTGATACTACATAAGATAGTATTGTTAATTAGTTTGAAAGTTTTCATAATAATTTTTTATTATGAAAACTTTTATTATAAAAATTTTAATATAAAATTTCCTATTTTAAGGTATATGATACAGGAGATGGATTTTGAGGAAGAACATAAACCATCAAAGTTTCAAAAAATCTTGGAAAGGTTGAATACCATTGATGAAAGGTTAAAGGCAATTGAAGAAAGACAAAAACCTATTGTTAGAACACCTATTGATAAAGATGCTTCATATGACAACAGGAAGAATACATATTTAAATAAACTGAATAATAATGAGATTTTACAACCAAAGCAAACCACATTGGAATATTATGGTATTAAAAAAATAGGCGACAGATATGAATAAGTCCTGAGAAACCCGTTTGGACAAAAGGTCTTAAAGACAAAACGCCTTAGTATAATAAGAAGACCATGAGCAACAAAGTTCAACTTGAAATCGTTGAGTTTATGATTGATGAAATTGAAGAAACAAATGATGAGTTGTTGAATAGAATTAAGCGTTTAACAGAATTCAAATCACAGATAACGGATAAAGCAAGAAATGATGAAGACCGTAAGCATTTTACAGAAGAAGTAATAAGTGAAAATATAACACGATACCATTATGACAAAAGACTGCAATTAATTATTGATGAAATACAAACCATTAGAGACCAGATTGATGAAAATAAAAGAAGAATGAAGGAATACAAGAAACTGAGAAAGGGTGCCGTGTAGAATATGTATGTATGATTTTATTAAAAATATTAATAAAATTATACAAGGGTGCCACAGCATTGCTCTGGCAGGCAGTGTCGTGGTAAATTGTCTGGACTTAAAGGTTGGTCATTGTTATATGTTAGGAAATGGATAGTCGTAAATGCGAATTTTGTTTCACAGAACAACCATTGAATAAATTTTGTTCAAGGTTTCTTAAATATGAATGTCTTGATTGTCGCGAAAAGCGATTAGTAAGAAGGGACGAAGAATTGAAAGAACAAAACAAATTGTATTACCAAAACAATAAGGAGATGTTTAGGGAGAGATGGCAAAAATATTACACCGAACATAAAACAGAACTGTATGAGAAGAAAAAAGAATACAACAAAACATACAATCAAATTGAAACTACCTGTGACGTATGCAAGTGTCAGGTTAAAAAATGTAGATGGTCAAGACATATTAAAACGCAGAAACACAATGACAATTTGGAACAAAAAACACGGAATACAGAATTGAATAAACACAAACAGTAAATTCTTGGGTATGATTTTATTAAAATATTAATGAAATCATATTAGGATGCCACAAGTAGGTTCATAATTTGATGTATCAAATTATGAAGGGCAACCTATGCCGTTCATAATTTATTCATCGGGGAGTTCTTTGGTAGTTATGGTATAGGGGGATTGCTTAAGGTGGATAGGTGGTAAATAGATGATTTGTGGTAAAGTGGTGAATGGTGGAGGTGACGATGTGGTAAACTGGAATTATGTGGTAAAGTGGTTATTGGTGAAGGTGGGGAAGTGGTAAACTAAGATTTATGTGGTAAAGTGGTGAATGTGTGAGGTGGCGAAGTGGTAAACTGAAATGTGTGAATTTAGGCAAATCAGAACAGCGAACTTACTTCTGGTCGTTGCTTGCTTGTAGAACTCTATAAGCTTCACCTTAAGCACCGTCATATGAGTACGGATCAGTTCAAGCGACGCACAAAAGCCTTACAGATCCCAAAGGAGATATACGAGCTATATGACCAACTGGTCAAAAAGTGTTCAGCCTGCCAGGAACATGTGAGAGCTCCTTCAAGAGCGAAGATTTCTGGTTTAAGATCAGAGACTTTCGGTGATCTCACCTTCGTAGATCACGGTGAGCTTCCAATTCCCGGCAAGGATAGTCGCTTAGTATTTCTTATTCTCTATGATGGAGCAACAAACTTGTTGACTGCCGAAGTAGTCCAGGATAAAGAAGAACATACTACAATGTCGATTATGAATGACTACTTTGAGAAATTTCAGATCAACCCAAAGGTTGTAGTTGGAGATCAAGCATTCATGACTCCAAAAATGGAGGCTTATTACAATCGGCAGAATATCAAGCCTGTGGCAACAGGACCTGGAACACCATGGCCCAACAGGGCCGAAGCTGCTGTAAGATTGCTGAAGCATCAGATTAAGCTCATACTTCAGATCCTGAAGGATGGTGACCCGCAGTATAACGGAATCACCATGAAGTATGGCAACCTCGTTCGCCAAGCATGTTTGGCAAGAAACTCTTCGATTACCTACGGAGGAGTTACTCCTTTAGAAATGGCCTTTGGAAGGCGTCCTCGAGATGTTATAACACCAGAGAACGCTGATCCCAATCAGTTGACAGGTAATCCAACTGATACGGAAGTCACTGCGAGAGCCATTAAGGAGCTTGCCAACAGGGCTTACCAAGAGGCACGCCAATCTGATGATCTGCGTAGAGATCTTGCAGCCAGACTGTCAATGACCCAAGGACCTTTCTCTTTGGGAGATAAGGTTTTCTACTGGTCAGAAGATAAGTCTAAGATTGGATCCACTGGGTCCAAACATGGATCTTGGCTAAAAGGAAAGGTGATCTCCGAACTCGGAGGATCCATGGTAGGTGTGGATCTTGGAACACGCATCGTCCGCGTCAATATCTCAAAACTGAGGAAAAATTATGACATAACATCTGATGTGGAGATTCCTCTCGCGCCTGATGAGGAAACTCTGACGTCAGAAGGTTCTGACCACGCAAGTTGCATGGTCACCTTCGATGCTTCCCTGCAGTCGACAGACCTAACGGTTCCACATCAAGAGTGTCACTGGCAGGTCACCAGCACTGGGAAGATTGACTTCCTAGAACTCTACGGCGGATCTCCCCGCATGAGTCACAAGGCTGCCCTGTCAGGTCTGCGAGTAGGTCAGCCAGTCGATTTGCGTAGCGGTCTAGATCTTGAGCAACCGCAAGGTCGCTCCAATCTTCTTAGGATCATCAAGGAACAAGAACCTACTATTATTGTTATGTCACCGGACCATTCTCAGTGGTCTAGCTGGTACTCACAGTGGAAGAAAGGCTCTGCCAAGAGACTTTCTGTTTTAAAATTCTGTGAATCGGTCGCAGACCACCAAATGAAGCTCGGACGTTACTTTGTTCTTGAGAACCCATACTACAGCAGGCTCTGGTCTTCACCAGAAGCAAAACGCCTGTTTTCTAATCATAAGATCAGCTATGAGGTCTGTAACCTACAGGCCTATGGCATGAAAGATCCAAAAGGATACTATGAATCGAAATCCTCGATTTTTATGCACAACCTGCCACCGCAAGTTTTAATTCCTCTCCAGAGGCATTCTGCCAAAACGAAATCTCCAACATCTCCACCAGGAGACGAAAAGGGTATTCAAGGCTACGGTCTTAAAACGAAACTCGCACAAGTGTATCCTTATGAATTCTGTGAGACCTTTGCCTCGTGTTTGGCAAGATTCCTGAAGCGAGATGCGTATGCATCTCATCTGTCTTTGGTCACAGACATACTAGAATACTCTGGAGATGAATGCCTCCAGGGACTTTCGGAACTTCTTGATCAGGAGTATTCACTTTTGACAACAAATCCTCTCAAGGATTCAAAACTCCTGCAAGATCCGAAAATCAGATCACTTGTTGCTAGAGTAAATTCCTTATCGAGTAAAACTGAATTACCATTGCATCATTCCAAACCATCACCGTCCCTTGATGCCTTGGTGTCAGACATTACTCGCCTTAGATCAAGACTCTTACCAGGGTCTGGTTTCGAACAGTGTACTCTATACAGAGGTACATTTGGAACAGTCAAAGCACTCACCAGTGTAACTGATGGCGTTCTTGTCTTTTGGAACAAGAAGAAGCCCAATTCGACTATGACGTGTTGCTTGCCGCACCAGGTTTCCTGGAACAAGGTACACCCATCAACCTTCTCGGGGGTGCTATTCCAGATGACAGGCGGCAAGACTTCACCGTCCGTGCGAACACCGCCGGATGTAATCATGTCGGACGAAGAGGTTTCGCCGTCAGACCCGTCAGAACCAATGAGCACTAATCGCTCACGGATCACATCTGACGATGTCTCTATGCCGGAACCAGATCAGCCGATGCCTCCCGGCACACCGCCGTCGCGTCCTCCTCCTCCCATACCTCCACCGCGACTACCGGCCGTTTCCTCCGATGAGCCCGTGGCTCCTGCTCGGGCTAAGCCTCGCGTGCATCCGCCTCCTCGTGTTCCGTCTCCTCGGCGTCTGGGGGGTGATGTGTCGCCAAGGTCTTCATCGGAAAGGAAAGTTTCGCCGCACAAACAGAAATCACCTTCACAGGTGCCGACACCAAAACCTAAACCGAAGGCACATCCACAGGGACCCATTCTTCCGTTACAACAAGATGAAGAAGACACTGAAGAAGAACTGGTCCCAGACGACCCCGGACAACCGTCCGCTCCTCCTCACACTTCTGGTTCACCAGAACCGGAGAGCGATGCCGAGTCAGAAAACACAAGGTATTACTCTGATGAGGAAGGTGACTTGGTCGTAGATGAGAAGGACTGGGTCCTTCTCACAGAAGAACAGAAACTGTGCAGTAACACAGGTTCTTTCTCCATGCCTCGGTACATGCATGGCGGACCCGTAGACATCAGAGAGGTAACATCAAGAGTGAGGTCAGACCGAACACGGTATAAACCCACCAAAAGGTTCCGATCTGACATTCGTGAAGAGTACGATCTTCTCACGGAAGAGGACAAGGCCTTATCCCTAAGTTCCCCCAGGAACTCAGCGAATCTGACCCAGAAGGCACAACGGAAGGAGGCAACTGCCAAGGAAAAGCGTGAGATGAAGAAACAGTTTGATGAAGCGAAAGCAGCAGAATATCAGAGCTGGCTAGACAATGATGTCTTTGAACTCGTCGATACACGGAAACTCGGAAACATCCGAAATTATGTCACTGGTCGATGGGTCCTGACTCTAAAAAGAGACAAGGACGGAAACTTCCTTAAGTGCAAGGCCCGATGGGTCCTGAGAGGTTTCCAGGATCGACAGAAGGACATTCAGCAAACTGATAGTCCTGCTGCGAGTCGCCCAGGTTTCCGCTTAGCGATTCAACTAGCAGCTAACAAGCTGTGGAATCTGACACACATCGACCTAAAGACTGCTTTCCTGCAGGGTGAAGCCTATGATGAGTCGAGAGACATAATCTGTCAGATTCCTCCTGAAGCAGGTTATCCTCCCTACATTGCAGCGAGGATGAAGAAACCCGCTTATGGACTTAACGATGCACCTCGAAGATGGTGGAACATCGTTGATAAGGCACTCCTGTCTTATGGCCTGGTGCCAACCCGTGCGGATCGCTGTACATATGTTCTGTATGGTAAGAAGTCTGCAACAGCAGATGCTGAGCTCAAGAAGTCTCAGCCAAAGACCATGGAATCAGCGATTGACTATCTCCTAGATCCCATAGCAGGCAACAATGCCAAGGGTAGACAGGTACATGGAGTAGTCTGTTTGCATGTAGATGACCTGTGCATGGCCGGTGATGACACCTTTCGTAAGGCCGTGATTGAATCGATCAAAAAGGAGTTTGCAGTAGGTTCTGAAGACACGAATGATATCATGTTTGTAGGACAGAGATTAGTCTGGAAGGATGCTACAGCATCAGTGCCAGCACATATCTCAGTAAATCAGAACCTAGCTGTTGAAGCTCTAGAAGAAATTGTTTTTGATAAGAAGCTCAACAATGAGCAACAATGCACACCACAGCAGCACACTGCTTATAGAAGTGTTTTAGGACAGATCAACTGGCTACAAAGCCGGACTCAAGCTCACATCTGTTATCGCTTCAGTCGGTGTGCGAGCAAGGCTGCCAAGCCTACTATCGGTGATATTCGAGAATTGAACAAGCTTGTTAGGATTTTGAAGTCTACCGAAGTAGAATTGCGTTTTTGGCCGCTGAAAGGAAATCTCAGAATCCTCGGTTACCCTGATGCTTCCTACAGGAACAATGATGACAAATCATCTCAGAGAGCACATGTTATTTTCCTTGCTGAAGATCGAAATCCAAAGCTAAAGGGAATGAAACAATCAGCAGCAGCTGCTTCTTCCAAGAAGAACGATTTCTCTGAATCCTCTATTAAGGAAACATCCTCGAGAGGTAGCCTGGTGGATTATGAGTCTCACAAGATTACGACAACCACAATGTCCACAACAGTGGCAGAGCTTAACGCACTGATGCGTTGCTTTGGTACCTGCCTGTTCCTCAAGGGACTTTGGGCAGATCTCTCATCAGAGACCGTACCTATACATATCAGAACAGATGCGAACAATCTTGTGACAACAGCAGGCACGACACACCTTCCAGAGCAGAAGGAAACTCACCATCTTATACAGATGCTTCGTAAGGAATCCAACTCTGGATCTTTAGATGACCTAGCTCATGTAAGCTCGAAGTACTGCCTAGCTGATGCATTAACAAAGCATTCGGCGCAACCTGATGAGCTTATCAAGGCTCTGGAAACAGGAAATTTACCAGAAACAGACATTCATCCACCCTTCCGTGAACTTCTTCAACATAAAGCTTTCACTGTTCGGTGGATCATAGACAACCTTAAGAATGCCGCTACAGCGGTAGCCTTCCTTGGAATTGATGTCTCAACAGAGATTTACCGATTATTTTACTGCCAAGGAACATGGTGGTAGTCTTGTTTGCTGGTAGCACAACCATGTGCTGGATTTTCTATTTAGACTGTTTTCCGTCTAAAAGAAAATTTGTGTCTGCAGGCTGCGTTTTCATCAAGATCGGACATGTTCATGAGAACTATATGTTCTGTATCATCCGCAGCCGCTTTCAGCCTCGAGCCTCACAGCAATCAGCCTTTTGAGCTAACCAAGCATTCCTGATCCTGTTTGGTCATCGTGCCGTAATGAGCACACGATCAAACTTCCGTAGCCGTGATGGACACGCCCTACCCAGGGCAGTACAGGCGTACCATGAGCGACATCCACACATGGATAGCTCGTACCCCGAGTCTCGTCGGGAAGCATCACGTCGACACACCGAACACGGTGGACACCGATTTCACAAACGTGAGAAAAATCACGAGCCTCCATACATTTACATGGGTCACCAACAGGTGTTCAATCCGCATCCAAGAGATCTTGCTGAACTGATCTCACGATGTGGCCATGCGAGTCGAGCAAGGCTCACTCCAATCTCCAGACATGGAGTCAGGCTCTACGAAGGAGTCCTTCAAGGACCATGGGACAACAGTCCCCTTGTATACTGGGATAACAACGTGGGTAATCACGCTCGTGATCCACGCCAGTTTTGTACGATGCTTGCACATCACCTTCAGACAGGCCTCCCACCGGAGGTAAAACAATGTGTGAGTCTTGATGCATCCGGAGAATATGACTATTCCTCCTCAGTGCCAAGACTGGCAGAGGTAACAGGTCTCTCACCAGAGATGTGCTTCCACATTCTTTCCAAGACCAACAGAGTCGGAAGGTGGTTGGCACACTCAACAAGACACCTTCAGAACGATCGCCCTGATCTCTTTACTGGCCAACACAATTATCTTCTGGACATGTCCAAGTTGGCCGATTCACAGCTTGCACAGTATACACCGCAAGAGATCGCGCTTGGTGTCCTCCTCAACACTAAGTCCAGGTTCGTGGTCACTATGGTTTATAACCAAGATGGCAAGGCCGAAACCACAGATGCCGCCGTTACCATCCCACCGGATGCAAATGTGCTGACCATGACCAAAGTTTTCCTCTCGGCAGTGGGAGGACACGGTTCACGACGAACTCTACCAAGAGTTGAAGAACCAGATCCTGAAGAAGAGAGGCCAAGGTCACACATGACCATCTCAGACTTCATGGCAACGGGCAGCAATCCAGTGCAGTCCCGTGCACAGCGTCTCTCCACTAACGCGCCGAGACCCGTAGGCATGGAGGATTTTGTTCGACAGAACAACCCTTGTTACATCATGCATGCCACGGACCTACAGGCATTATCCTCAATCCTGAGGCACGGTCTGGTACCATCAAACCTCCTATCGCAGGTGGTTACATCACCAGGTCTTCAAGCTCTCGTGAATGAAAACAGTCGTTCCAACAGGGACACTGTTCAGTTTTCAACGCTAGACCTGGCGAATCCTAATCCGACCATGTTGCGTGCCAACAAGGCACTGCTTCTAGTATTCGACGCAAATAACGTAGTGAACGAAGTCACAAACATGTGGCAGTCGCAAGCAGGGATGTTTGCTACACCAGAGGTAGTGCATGCCCGTACTCTTAGCGCCGTATTCGCACCCTCTGAACCACTCTGGGTATCATCGCAATACGATGAGCTCAAGAGCATCGGACCATGGTGGGCAGACCACTGCTCCGAACAGATGCCGTCAGCGACTTACGAGTCGAAGAAATGGTGCGCAAATTACGGCCAAGAGATCGAATCGACACTTCGGAAGGTGTCAAAGCGAAATCTGCCTCCAGAGCCTCCCAAGGCTAGATCTTCTCACAAGAAGTCTTTCTTTCTGCCAAATACAGAGGCTGACACAGCTCCAAACCTGGAGCAAACCGCTTCTGCAGGTGAGGTACCTCCGAAAACGGAGACTACTACAAAGGACATCCATCCGAGATCCAAGCTCGCCCGGCAGGCCGAGGCAGACAAGGATCCGGACAGTCTTATGGGACAGCTCTGGAACTCCGACGGCACCAGAAGCGCCACTGAAGTTCTTAAGATAACGACAGGTCACAAACCTCCAGAACCTGTTCAGGATACTTCTGCCAACGTAGTTCCTCCCAAGGAAGAATCTTCTGGAACAGAGACGGAACCTGAGGAACCAGATCCTAACCAGGATTGTGACGAAGAATCAGACGTTGAGTCGGCATCAAGCGAAAAGAGCGAAAAGAGCTCAAAATCTTCGTCATCCTCAGAACTCCGAGTTGATGTTAATCCGTCTCACAAGACGAACTCTGCACCTGCAGCGTCAGAGGAGAAGAAAGAATCTCCCACGGAAGAGATCACAGAGAAACTTGAGAAGGTCAAACTTGACCAACCAAAGCCTGAAACAGAATATGTTCAGAGTTCAGACGAAGAGCCAAGGAAACCAAAATCTCCTAAAAAGGAGAAGGAAAAATTCCTAGTTCTCTTCGATCCTGAAACAGAAACTTATTATCGAGTCAACAGAAGCAAGCTCAACCTCGAATACGAGGAGCCTGCTGATGAGGAAGACCTCGTAAGAGAACATGAGCGCATCAGCGCTCGAATTCGAGAAAATCGCAAGCACCGAATCTCGAAGTCATCGTCTAACCCGGCTATGCAACAGGAAATGCAAGAGAGAATCTGGGTTAGTCGATGGAATCGAAAAATCCGAAGTCCACTCATGATCAAAGATTCTGAGGCTCCTGACGAAGAGGAGTGGGACAGACCCAGAGAGTCGGCATCTTCCTCCTCTGCACCTCCTACCAAGGAGAGATTTGTAGGAGTACGCAGGACAGCCATGAGCCTTAACCAAAGGATACGGATGTTGCCTCGACCAGACAATCCTCTCTGCGATCTCTGCAAACAGCCTACAGGCTATTTTTGCTATTCCTGTGGTACGATTGTATGTGCAGACTGTCGACTTACCCCACAGGGTAAACAACGGATGTGCGAGTGCGTCTTGCCAATCGATTGCCTCGAGACCTCTAAAGTGTCAGCAGGAATGACCTCAGAAGAGCGTCAGTTTTTATACGAGGCCATCCTCACACATGAGGACGTAGATTTGGCAGTCCAGAAAATCAACATGTATTGCGACCACGCAAGAAATCTGTTCGAGAAGGACCATCCAGGCGTTGATCCATGCAGCCTTGATGATATTAGGAACAATCCTCCGAATACGTATGACAGCTCCACAGAGGCTCCAACCCTGGAGGAATACAAGAGCATTAACAAGAGTCACATCAATATCAAGGACTCTAGAACAAGCCACCCGGCTTCTTTTCTCTCTCTTACTGGCTACGAAGACAAACTGGTGCTCGACGCACATTACGAGATAGTTCGCAATAGGATGGCCGGTGTTAACGAGAAGAGAGAATACATTGAAGGCTCAAACCCAGACAGCGTATCGCTAAACCTAGTGGTATTCAACTGGGGAAATATGGATCGAGCGCCGGTGCCCGCAGGGAATCCCAAAAAGAAGCTCAAACCTGAGAAGGGATTCGATTATCACCCTCTTATTGACATGTGCTTCAACAATTCAGCTCATATTACCCTCGTACTCGAGGCAGGAGCACTTGCGTCAGAGTATTCGATCGCAACCATGCGACAACATGAATACAGGGGGATGCTAATCCATTCTCCTCCCAAGGAGCCTGAGGCACCCTCGATGTATATTGGAGTCAAGGGTGACCCAACAACAGACATCGCTCTCGTCCACCACTTTTACCGTCATCGAACAATGAAGCCTAAGAATGGTGGTCCCAAGAAGCGACTGTGGGCATGCCACGGTGCGGTATGCCGCCTCACCTTTGGGTACCACAGTACCATCCAGGAGGCAAAAGAATGGGTCCACCCATATTCTGGCCAAAGGATGACGAGAGACGAGTTCATGCAGATTATCGGATATGACCCACTCAAGGGCAAAAATCCTGACAAGGATGGACCCACTGATGGCTCTTACCTCTCACCAGAGGCGTGCCTGACACTGTCGAACCTCGACCCCTCGCCGGTTCTCTGTGAATGGAACGGCCATGTCGAGGGTGATGAGCCACCAGAGGAAGACTTTGAGTCATACGCAGAGATCTTCTCACAAGAAGCATCAAACGATCTTGACGAGATGTGGTGTACAAAAGGGCCTTACAAGGTCATCACCATCGCGATCGTCCATTTCAACTCATACATGACTCATAAGGAAGAACAGAGACGCGAACTGGTGAACGCGTTCCTCAACGAGATTCTCCCTTTTAAACCGGATGTAATAGCGGGAGATCTCAATAATATTGCGTCGAGGCTCACCTTAAAAGGTGGAGACGTTCACCCGCGAAACAGTTTGTTTTCTCTATACCTGGAGAAGAAACTTGCAGCATTCAACAAAATAGCAGGAAGGCACTCACAAGTGCGACATCTTTGCTTGAACAACTCCGACCAGCACAGACTGGCACGTGCAGATCGTCTACCGGCGGACCCGGCGAAGAAAGTTGCTGACCTTGACTGTATCAACAGTTATATCCTTGACTGGAGTAAAACGCCGCACACGGCGTCACCTAGTCCAAGAGATGTTACACCTGCCGCCGAAAGAACATACTGGGAGCGAATCTCAGATATGTGGCAGGACATGAACAATAACAGGGATATTGATATCCGTCTGTTTGTCTCAGTCAAGCAGTACTATTCAACTTTTTCTAACCTTGACCTATGGTTGAGTCCCTCTGACAAAGATTGGCACAGCCCTTTGGGCTTCACGATACAACCAATCCTTACAAAAGGGAAACACAACCGGTCAGATGCCCAGGTTCAGAAGATCGCTGACAAGCGAAAGGCTTTCAAGCAGCGTAATGCTGAATACTGGGGTTACAAAGATTCATTCGTTTACTCATCCGGCAACAGCTGGTACGACAGATCGCAACCATCAGGTAGCCATCACAGATACGGAAGATTCTGGGAATGGCCACAGCCTGAACGTCCCAGCGAGCCTGAAGGTCCTCCTCCAAGAAGGAACCAGGAATCATCGTCCTCTTCACAACAAGATCTACCAAGATCAAGGTCCAGGCCTCAAAGAACCAATATTGTTGACAAGCTCAACATGTCTTTGGAAGAGCTGGATGGACTAGAAGAGGAACCGTCACCAACAAAAAGTGACATCGAAGAACACGAAAGAGAAACATCAAACTTGATGTCTGCTCAGAGAGATGAAGAGGAACAAGAGGACGAATCCTCCAGCCGGAGGAGAAGAAGGAAGGCATCACGTCCACCGTCTGCTCCGAGCGGCAAGGCACTCAGAACAGCTGCTACAGCAGCGGGGTTGTCGGGCTGGTTCGGACACCGCAACCAAGGTGGAGCGAACGCAGAGTCTATCAAGACTGATGAAACTTCACTTCCAAACTCACTAACCAGTGAGCAGGACTTCTCCGTCTTCAGCATCGCGTGGAATGTGTTTCTGCTGCTAATGGGCTTACACTGGATGTGGAAGCAGATTACCAGGCCTCCTATCAGATGTATGGAGCGCCAACAACCAAAATCAAAAGCAGCAGCGAACCAAAGAGTTCCATTCCTCGAACCCGAGGATGAACCGCAGACGCGTGAACCTTTAGGACCCAACAGGGTCAATTCCGGAGAAACAACTGATCTGCGACCTATCTGGCATACTTCCCGAAGCGAAGTCTACCATCTCTCAGACAGCTGTTACCAGCTCAAGCAAGCAAGAGATGTTTGCAGGAAGGTGCTGTGCAAAAACTGCCTCCATGCAGTACAAGTTGCGGAGATTCGCAGGAACGATCCTTTTCAAAGAGGTGATACACGTCCACGTGGCACCGAAAGAGACATTGAGCGCTTCCAGACCTACGATGATGCAAGTACCACTCCTCATATGACGCAATTATTCAAAGATGCATTGCATGCACAAATGGCCGAAGAAGCCATGCAGATTACCTATACATCGATCCCCAAGGGATCCTCGGCAAAAGCCAAAGGTACATCTGCACTCTCAAGTGCCGCATCGTCGTCAGCGCCCAAGGCAATGCCACCAGGGCCTAACAAGGCAAACATGTCACCTCCACCTAAGAGTCCTCCGCCAAAGGCGAAAGGAACAGTACCTTCAGATCCTCCGAGACCAAAAGGTCCTACCAGAAGAGGAGGTCAAAATCGGCGCATTCAACGAAAGGCAGCCAGAGAAGCCCACAACAGTGGACTCTGCACCTATGCAGACGCTGCACTTAACGAAGCCAATCAAGGCCAGGCAATTAACATTACGTGCCGAAACATGGCAGCAAGACACGTCAGCTCTATCGATGCAACGGTAGAAGCAGCCGATCAGTTTACACAACGCGTGCTACAGCACGTAGAAACATATGATGAAGAGGAACCGTGGAGCACGGAGTTTCTACCAGTCGTGGAAGTCCTATTCAGGAACTTAAGCGGCGACGAAACAACTGTCATACATGACAATCAAACGGTAACTATGCCTCTTACGAAATACACAGACCTCCTCAGAATCGCACAATCATTGCGAAGCTCTATCCAGAGAGACAAGGAGGAAAGGAAGGAACATCTTGACACCATCCAAGATACTCTATCCAGAGTGGAAATCCTTCTAACAGCACTGAAGGACTCAAGGACAGTCTTTAACCAATTGGTCCATTCCTCACTAGAGATAGAGCGAAGAAATAACAATCTCAAAAATGTCCTCGAGACACTCTTTGACGACCAAAGCTCTGAGGAAGACCAGTCAGAATCTGACAATGAAGAAGTCCTAACTCCTTCTGCAGCACAGTACTGGAATAGCCTTTATGCCCACGCCTTATCTCCTTCAGGAGATGAAAGTGAAAGATCATGGGCGTCCTCAGACGGACAGCTTGAAAGAAGAAGGGCTGAACGGGCAAAGGCTAAGCAGCCACAACCGGCTAAAGCCAAGGCAACTCCAGTCAGCTCACAAGCTGCGCCAAAGGCCGAGCCAAAGGCGACAACATCCAACCATGGATATGATACTGCAGACGCCGCCTTCACCAGGGCTGAGAACAGACTACTCGGAATTTATTCAAGTTCCGAAGAAGATCACTCAGACCCGGATGAGCCACATCCGAACGTCTACGCTCGAGCCTATGATCCAAACCTGGATCCAAATCTGAGATAAGGAAAATCTCGGAGTTTCACAACAGTGACTCACAAAGCTCTAACAAGAGCAAAGTGAAGGGCTGCATAATTCGATGTAGAAAATATCACCAGACATGATCTTGTACAGACGATCTCTCTGACCAACATGCATGAGTGTGTGCAAAAGGAGTGTCCTCAGCAGTGTACTTCAGTGCTATACCTAGCTTAAATAATATGCTGTTTTCATCATGAGTCCAGACTCCGCAACTGTGACAGTGGGCATAATAGTATATGTGTGAATGTGCGGCCATGCTTCCGGTAAAAGAAAATTAGTGTCTGTTTGAAACCATAAACCTCTAAAGGGGTAGCTCTAACAGGTACCTACAGCAATGGCTGCATGCTCATACATATACATTCCGCTGCCCATTGGCTCACAGTGGTTTTACCATATTGAGACAAGACAAGCTCTCCTTGCGTAGCAAGACAAAACAACTACTGTCCGTGTGCAGGGCGCTGCCCTTTGATCCTTAGGGAATAACTGGTCATACACCTCCTAACAAGGAGTATTCCTTGTGGGTGTATCGGCACAGGGGGAGGGGGGGGGAGGGGGGGGAGGGGGGGGAGAGGGGGTGAGGGGGAGGGGGGGGAGGGGGGAATTGGGGCTGAAAATCCGTTATCTTCAGTGACACGTTTCCATTTTTAAGGGGGGGGTCACTGGGGAGGGGATTAAGAGGTGGGGGGAATCCGAATAGGAACCTCCGACCGCTTCGGCCGGGCCGAGGCGAATATATAATTGGTTAAACCGAAAAAGGAACTATGCTGGAGACCATAGGCAGGATGTTACCAGCATACTTGCAACCTGACTGGAGGGTTTAGGGTCCGTTTAGGGTTTCGGGTTTTGGTTTTCTGAAGCGCCTTTGTCTGCCTGCCTCTACTGTCCGCAGAGCGGTTCAGGGTTTAGGGTCTTGGGCATTTTGTGGACCAGGGCCTAGAGATTAGGGCGTCTCATGCCACACTTCGCCTCACATCTCGTTTCTCCTGCTTCGGGTAGCGACTTACTTCACCCAACCCCCCGGTTTATCACTATCGTACTTTGTAAAGATGAGAAATATAGGAGTTCCCTAATACGATTAGAGTTTATCCATATTGTACGTTATTGTAAAAGCATAGTAGAGTGTAATGGGCCGAGGAGCAAGTGCAAAAGGTGTTCTGCGCTGTTGGCAACCCACACGCAGGCCTGGGCTTGAGCCAATGGCTTAGCCTCTTCCAAAAAGCGATCCTCAGCAAGGGGGGCATCCTGAGGCAGTTGGAGCCGGACTTCGACAGAGAGGGCATGCAGAGAGCCAAGGTGCAATGCCCACATATTGGCTTGCAGGGCTATGTCACACTTCGGGCAAACCGCGGGACCATGCATGTCCAATCATTTCCCCATGCTCCCAAAACCCTATTCTAATTTTTAAGGCCCCCATATTATTGTAACCCTAAACTCCAAAACTCCAAACCCTAAACCCTGAACCCTAAATCCCAAACCTCAAACCCTAAACCCCAAACCCTTAAACCCTAAACCCTAAGCCCTACTTTGTAGAGGATTCCAGAAAGACGACCCTATCTCTTCTGATCTTACGGGGGGAGCTATTGACCCGGCGATTGCAATCCCAAAGGCCGACTTTTTGGAAGCTTCCGAAACTAGGGGACCCTTTAAGGGTTCCTTTAAGGGATCCATAAGGGTTCCATCAAGGGTTTCGGGTTTAGGGTTTAGGTTTGGGAGTTTCCGAAAGGAGGGGACCAGTAGGACCCTTATGATAAGGACCCCGAAATAAGGTACCCTTGATTATCGGAAACTCTGACCCCGTTGAAAGGAACCCTTGAAGTTACCCTTACCGAACCTTATGATAAGTACCCCAAAGTAGTTCAGGGGGTTACGGGTTAGGGGGTTATGTAGGGGTTAGGGGGTTCGGGGTTAGGGGTTTGGGGTTTAGGTTTTAGGGGATAGGGGTTTGGGGGTAAAGGGTTTATATAAGGGTCTGGGGTTTAGCGTTTAGGGCTCTATCGCCAGAAGCAAGGCGTCATGGAAGCCTTACAAGGCGCTGAAGGAATGGCGACAGCGGGACCTCGACCTCAGCGCCGGACATCATACACATAGCGTAGCCAAATTGGCTCGAGAATAGAAGGATCGCTTCAAGATGCCTCGCATCAAGTACAGGCCTGATCGCCACTCTGCACCTGCAGGACATGCTCGATCTGCTGTGCACTCTCGTGGTCCCCCTGCTACTGGAGCATCAGCAGCGGCCAGGAAAAGTGGAGAGGCTCCCTGTTTTGGTAGCAAATGACCGAGGTTTTGCCTCCAAAATCCCGTTCCGCTTCCTAAGGCCGCGTCTTGCCCCTGAGCCCAGTCCTGCTCAACTGAGGGCCTTGTCTTTTGCCCAAGGCATACCGCCACGAAAGCTCAGGCAAAGCAACGCGACCAGTGGGACCCCCCCCGAGTAGTAGGACCCTTATTATAAGGACCCCAGAATAGGGTACCCCTAATTTTCGGAAGCTCTGACTCCCTTTAAAGGAACCCGTATAGTAGCTTAGTAGCCATTTGAAAGGAACCCTTATTGTCATTTTCAGGATCCCAAAACAAGGTACCCCTAAGCTTCGGAAACTCCCATATGAACATTGGAGCTCCTTGAAGCCCCAAAGCCCATCCCCCGATGCCTTGATGTACTGAGGGCCCAGAGGGGGTTTAGAGGTTTAGGGTTCAGGGGGGTTAGGGGTGGGGGGTTAGGGGTTTGGGGGTTTAGGGGTTTAGGGGCTTAGGGTTGAGGGTTTAGTAGGGCTCTTCCGCCAGAAACGAGGCGTTGTGGAAGCCTTACAGCACGCTGAAGGAATCTAGAACCGCGAGCCTCGTCATCAAGACCTCGAAGGAACACCTATTCCTAATGTAGGAACCTGATTAAGAAACCTTGGGCCTCTTTTAGGGTTCCTTATATGAATCCTGGTATTTTGGGGGTTACAGGTCCAGGGTTTCTTTAATCAGGTTCCTACATTAAGCGTATATCTGTATAAACACGAAACCCTAAACCCTGAACCCTAAACCCCACAAGCCACCGCTCCCGAAACACTCCGAGATCTAAGCCCTAAGCCCTACAAAAGCACGAACCTCCCAAAACCCTACGAGCGCCAAGCCCGTAACCCTACGAGCCCCTTAAAGCCCACCTGGACCCTAAGGAACCTACCTTTTTGGGGGGTACCCTAATATCATGTCTTTATATAAGTCACCAAAAAGGTAGGTTTTTGGGGGGTTAAGGATAGGCCTGAGGCCTATGCTTCCTGACTTTTCCAAGAGAAGCTGACCACCAAGGGTTTTTACGAGTTTACGGTTTTCCCAAACCTAGCACACAGAACCCCACCCTAAACCCTAAGCCTGGAACTCCAAACTAAACCCTAACCCCCTCAAGCTGCAAAGCTTTATGGGATCCTTAAGGGAGGTTTGCCCCAGGGGTATTTGGCTAACCACGACAACCCTAAACCCCTAAACCCTAAGCTTACCTTCGATTAGTAGGGAATGGAAGAATGGTAGTAGTAGTAGTAGTAGTAGTAGTAGTAGTAGTAGTAGTAGTAGTAGTAGTAGTAGTAGTAGTAGTAGTAGTAGTAGTAGTAATAGTAGTTATGATTCTACCCCATTCCTCCATTCCCTACTTCCCAAAAGTCAGTATAAACCCCTACTCCCCTCCACCCTAAACTCTTCAAACCCAAAACCCCCAAAACCCTAAAACCCTCAGCCCTAAACCCTAAGCCTGAAACCCGAACTGCATACGCCCTAAACCCCCAAAACCCTAAAACCCTCAGCCATAAACCCTAAGCCAAAAATTTCGAACTGCATAAGCCGAGGACAGTCATGGCTCGATTACCGGCCAGTTAGCCGGTGCGTGGGGCCCTCATCCTGGCGCGGGTGTTCTGCTTTAGGGTTTACGGATTAGGGTTTAAGGGTTTTGGGGTTTTGTGATTAGGTTCAGGGTTTTGGGTTCTTTTTGGGCTTAAAGGTTTAGGAAAAAGGGATTAGGGTTTAGGGATTAGGGATTAGGGTTCAGGGTTGAGGATTTTCTACTTTTGAGGAGTTGTGCTAATATATTTTAATATTGTCTTATGTAGTTCTTTTTGAGGGTTTCATGGGGTTTCATTGCAGTTTTACTATATCAGGTATTATGCCTGGTTGTTGTAGGTCTAACATGTGTTTGATCTGGGCTGTTTGTTTTTTTTCGTACTTGGGGTTTAGGGTTTCAGGGTTAGGTAATAAGTATGTACACTTAGTATGATAACTTAAACTGAGTAAGATTGCTCACTGCGAACGGATCGTGCCTTTTGTCATGATTCAGGAACAGTCGTGACGGGCTCTGGAGTCTATTTGCGGAGGGCTATGCAAAGTCGATTGTTGTTTAGGGCTCGGGGGGGTAAGCTTTCAGGGGCGTCGATTGGTTTGTTTTAGGGCTTTTTAAGTGCACATACTTGGAGGTTTATGGGTAGTTATAAGTAGGGTTATAAGTAGGGTAACTATACTTAGAACCCATATTAGGGGACTTAGAACCCCACCTGTATAACTACCTTAAACCGTAATCCCTAAACCCTAAATCCCTATAGAGCCCTTTAAAAGGGACCCTTAAAGGGACCCATATAAATAACTACCCATGAACCTCCACGTACTGGAGTTCCAGGTTATAGGGCTCGCGGCTTCAAGTTTCAGGCCTGGGGGTGCAGGGGTACAGGGCTTTAGGGTTTAGGCTTTAGGGTTTAGGGTTTAGGCTTTAGGCTTTAGGGTTTAGGGTTTAGGGTTTAGGGTTTAGGCTTTAGGGTTTAGGGTTTAGGCTTTAGGGTTTAGGCCTTAGGGTTTAGGCTTTAGGGTTGAGGGGGCTTAGGGGTGCAGAGTGCAGCGTTTGCGATTTAGGATTTAGGAATCGATGCTTCAGGTTGGAGGCTCGTCCGGATCCTGGCACTTACAGAACATAATCCCTAAACCCTAAACCCTTAAACCCTAAACCCTTATAAACCCTAAACCCTAAACCCTAAACTCTAAACCCTAAACCCTTAAACTCCCTAAACCCTTATAAACCCTAAACCCATGCTGTAGACCTCAGACTTCCTTACCCGTCTTCCTTAAGCGCTGAGCCTGTGAGCTGGCCGTAAACCTTCTTAAGTCTCGTTCGGTGAGCCGCCGCCATCTGAGGCATCCTACTGTATCCTTTCATAAACCATTCAGAGTATGTATTTCGGGGCCTAAAACTCTAAAACCCTACTATTTGGGTACTTGGACCCTCTGGGAAAAGTAACAAGAACAATCATCATCAAGATCTCTGCGGCACCTGGTCTCTTCGATCCTGGCGTTATGGAGCCGGGCCCGCCGGTGGGACCAGGAGGTCACGGCGCGTCGCCGGGCCTGTGCGGCCTGTGGAAGTGCGACGTTGAAAACGGCCTTTGCATGCTTGGCCCTGTGATCTCAGGGTTTAGGGTTTTGGGGTTTAGGGTTTAGCGTTTTAGGGTTTAGGGTTTAGGGTTCGGCGTTTAGGGGTGGCGAAGTCCACCAACATTCCGAGCCTGCCAGACGCGTGCTTTGCCTAGTGCAGGCTCCAAAAACAGCGGAGTTCTCATTCGAAGAGGTCCGCGCCGTCACCACCGTTGGGCGGAGGGCAGAGTGGTTCTCCACCATGCTTGGGGGTTCATGGGTAGTTATAAGTAGGGTTATAAGTAGGGTAACTATACTTATACAACCCATATTAGGGGACTTAGAACCCCTCCTATATAACTACCCATGAACCTCCAAGTGGGGAGATCATCCGCGAGTTCCCCAACGGCTGCGCGGGGGAATCTGCTGCTCGGGTTTGACGCTGAGATGGCACGTCGATGATCAAGGTTCTCCGACTATAGCAAGGGTTCCGAATACCTTAACATACCAAACCCTACTTTTTTGTAGGTTATTATTATAAAGCCTAATATTGAAATCTTAAGGGACCCTACAAAAAAGTAGGTTTTGGTAGGTTAAAGTAGAATTTGGATTTCGATTATAAGGTTCTGCCTTTAGATCCGACGGGTCTTCTGATCTCGATAACGAGGTCCCGGCTATAATTACATTAGGGTTTTGGGGGCCCATTATACCGTAGTTATAATAAGGACACCCCCCAAATAGTAGAGGGAATTATGATTACAGGGTTCTTGTTCTAGGGGTCCTATAAGCTTTGGATTGCAGGGTGTCGATTTGCTTCCGCTCTTGATAAGAATGAAACCCTTGTGTTCTCTGAATATTATGGTGTTCGGCGGGCGGGTGTGCGTTTTTCTGTTGCACTGCTAGCCTGGTGACTTCCTAACGGAGCGAATCGTAACCAATGACCCGAAACTCACGTCACAACAAGCCCAGATCCTGAAACCCCAAACCCTTAACCCTAGATCTTATGTCATAAGGCCGCAGCCAGAATTTAAAGCCAGCACTCGAAGCCTTAAAGGCCTAAAGCCTTGAGACTTGAAAGTGTGCATCCCAACAGCTCAATGCCAGGCCACTAGAATCGAAGTCTTATTTCGCCCTTGTAAACACCCTTAACCCCAACCGCTTGAACATGCATGAACCATAAATAAGCCCAAAACCAAGCATGAAGTTTACAAGAACCAACGCCACAAACCCAAGACCCCAAGAGGTTTTATGGCCTTTCCAGCATTGACAAGCGTTTCGTGGACTGGGTCAAACGTTGGGCCCGGGGCTTGATCTCGAGATTAGGGTTTAGAGACTGGGACCTTGATCTTCTCAGTACTCATGTACAGATATGGGGGTTTCCGGCAATGAGGGGTACCTTATCTTGAGGTCCTTATAATAAGGATCCTACTGTTTAGGGTACTATATTAGGGTCCGCTATTTTCGGAAACTCCCATATAGATACAGATACAAATGAATCTAGATACAAATATAGATATAGATAAAAGCATAGGTATAGACATAGACGTAGACATAGATATGGGTTCTGACCTAGTTGTGGTAGTTATAGTTATGGAAATAGGTATTGATATGGATATAGGTATGGATATAGGTACAGATATAGATACAGACATAGATATAGATATTCATGCAGATGTAGATGTACATACATAGATACAGAGATATAGAGATAGATATAGATATACATATAGGTATACCTAGATACACATATAGATACATGCGTAGTCTCCGGATGATCATTGGTAGGGTAGATAGGGTTTGTAAATTCGTTTTTCTGGAAGTGCTATACAGGCATAATTGGCTCAAAGGGCTTCAGACTGGCTTTAAGAAGGGATCGGAATACTTGGGAACACTTCCTTCTGACAGTCCTCAATATGAGTTTGTGTAGTAGACCCGTCAAGTCTTGTTCATTCAGGCCCCATTTTTGACTTTGTGGTATATGTTCAGGGTTGCAGAACGGTTCAACGGGTTTGGGGCTTTGGATGTTCCGGGTTTTACACTGTGGAAGTTTAGGCTTTGGGACTTTAGAACATCCGCTTAAGCAGTGGAAATTTCCCGCAAACCCGAGAATGCCCGGGACAATCCAAGAGAAAACTAGTCACCTCTCAAACGTCGCACCGAAGATCTTGGACTTTGAACCCAAGTGATCGATCCCGATGAGATTTTTCTCATTGCGGAGGGAAATATGCATTTCTCAGGAGTCTACTGTCGACCTTGACATAAAACGCACAGACCCCTACCATCCTCACATCATAACAAGGATCCTTAAGAACACTTAACCCTTGTGAACCGTAGTCTTGAAGCCTCTCAGTGAACCAAATATGTTACCCAAAGGCAAGATTCTAGTGCTGGTGCGAGTGCAAGTGCTAGTGCTTACGCTAGTGCTCGTGGTCGTGGTATTGGTCGTGGTATTGGCATTGGTAGTGGTAGTGGTAGTAGAAGTAGCAGTGGCAGTGGCAGTGGTAGTAGTAGTAGTAGTAGTAGTAGTAGTAGTAGTAGTAGTAGTAGTAGTAGTAGTAGTAGTAGCAGCAGCAGCAGCAGCATTGCTATTCGAATCAGACTTAGCATGAGTTTATGTATATGTATATGTATCATATAAACACGGCGAGAACGCTGCTTTGTTCATAAAGTCGTATTGCCTTCGACTTGAGGACGACTGTGAGTTTGCAACGCGCGGTGTCCTTTTAGCACACATCGGCCGTACGGCAGGCTCGGTCGCTTTTTTGTGGCTTTGTGGGTTGGCTTGAGAATCGACCACGCAACCCCTAAAGCCTAAAGCCCTAAGCCCTAAACCCTAAACCCTTGGTTCCTTGGCAGCTTATGCTCCGGTCCTGCCTTGCACCTAGCGGGGCCACCTTTTGTCAGTGTTTTAGGCTTCGGGTTTAGGTTTTAGGGTTCAGGGTTTAGGGGTTTTTGGTTTTGGGGTTAGGGACCCTAAACCCCTAAACCCTAAACCGGGTTTGGGGTTTAGGGCCTTTTGTCAGTGTTTTAGGCTTCGGGTTCACGGGCAAGCTGAACCGAGCCAGCGATGTCGGAGCTCGTACAGCCGTAGAAGTCAGGTTGCGGCTTTGAGACGGGGGGGTCCTCGTCGATGAGCTACCCTGAATCTGAAACCTAAACCCTAAACCCCGAGCCCTCTCTGGCAGCGTTTCTGTTTTACGTATAAGATCTCTGCGCCATGTCTTTGTCTTTTCTTGGTGGATGCTTGACGGCTCAATTCAGACAATCTATTCCAGGTGGAGGGCCGTTCTAGAATCAAGGCGGATGCGGGAGTAGTTAGACGTTTGATCGTGTTGGTCTTGTTAGAACTGAAGGAACGGGTATAACTCACGAGCTGAGCCGAAGCTTTTTCGAGTTTTAGGCTTTTCCTTGAGCCCTAAGAGCCTGAAGTCAGTGACATCTGGCTTCCGGAGGTCTCATCACTTCAATCTGAGGCTCCTGCAAAAGGCGCGCCTCCTTTTCTGTTGGGTCTTTTCAAATTGAAATATTGTTCGTTTGTATTATTGTATTATAGTCGAGCTCCAAGGGATTGTTCACACCATGATCTTTCTTATGGCTCTAAGGGCGTTTAAGGGCGTAGGTATGGTCCACGTACAGTTCTGTGGGATTGCTCGGAGTTGTTTTGGGTGTCCAGGGTGTAGGGTTTGGGTTTGGATTGTGTTGAGTGTGGCACTTTAAGGTCTTGGAAGTTTGTAAACCGTTCTTGCTTCGGACTGGTATTGCAGGGTTCCTTTAAGGGTTCTTTAAAGGGCTATGAGTGATCTATGATAGGGTTCAGGGCTCCTTTAAGGGATCCTTCTAAGGTTTGCTATAAGGGTATCATAGGGTTTTGAGTTTCGGGTTTACTCGGAGGTTCATGGGTAGTTATAAGTGGGGTTCTAAGTCCCCTAATATGGGTTATAAGTATAGTTACCCTACTTATAACCACCTCGAAGTAGGGCCCTGCGCAAAGCTGCTCGCCCCCAAGATCCCACCCTGGAACTTGACAGACCCACTCACAAACCCTAAACCCTAAACCCTAAACCCAACCACAACCTCTAAACCCCGAAATTCCCAAGCCCTAACCCCGAAACCCCTAAACCCTAAGCCCCTAAACCCTATAAACCTGGTACCCTAAATCCCAGACCCCTAAACCCTAAGCCCCCAAACCCTTAGACCCCCCTTAAACCCTAACCCCGAAACCCTTGCCCTGCACCCCGAAACCCGGGCTCCTCAACGAAGCTTCAAGCGAACCTTAAACGGAACCCTTCAAAGAACGAAGCCTCAAAACCCGAAACCCAGTCCAAAACCCCCTTAAACCCTAACCCCGAAACACTAGCCCTGCAGTCCTAAACCGAGCCCAAGTGGGAGTTTCCGAAAAACAGGGGATCCAAATATAGTACCCTAAACAGTAGGATCCCTATTATACGGACCCCCAAAAATAAGATACCCCCTTGTTTTCGGAAACTCTAAACCCTTATAGAACCCTTAAAGGAACCCTTATAGTACCCCTATAGTATCCCTTTATAGGAACCCTTATAGAACCCTGTAAACGAACCCTTCTCGTACCCCTATAGCAACCCTAGAACCCTTTAAAGGAACCCTTATGGTACCCTTATAGAAACACCCTAAACCCTAAACCCTAAACCCTAAACCCTAAGCCCTAAACCAAACCCTTTTAAGGAGCCCAAGAAGGTACCCCAAGCTCCCGAGGCCCACGGACCGCGCAGCCGAGAGCGCTGCGCGGAAAACAGCTGCCGAGCTGGTCAACCTTCAGGGGTTTAGGGTTTTTAGGGTTTTTAGGGTTTTTAGGGTTTTTAGGGTTTTTAGGGTTTTTAGGGTTTTTAGGGTTTTTAGGGTTTAGGGTTTTTAGGGTTTAGGGTTCCCAGAGACTCCAATAGCCCTTAATTAAGGAATAGACCTTAAATTATAGTAGGATCCCAAATATGATTTAGGGTATATTCCTTATTAAGGGATATTGGAGTCTCTGGATTTTTAGGGTTTAGGCCCCCCCCCCCCTCCCCCCCGGTTCAGCGGTTTACGGCTTTAGAGTTTAGGGTTATAGAGGTAAGGGCGTTTTGGGGTTTAGGCATTCAGGGGTTCCGGGTTTCTAGGGAAATTTGGTTTCGGGCTTTAGGGTTTTTGGGGCTTTTTCGGTGTTTTGGAGTTTAGGGCTGTAGGGTTTGACGGCTTGGGGTTTGGGGTTTAGGCGTTCAGGGTTTTAGGATGTTTGTTCGGGCTTAGTATGTAAGAGTTTTCAGGGTTCAGGGGATTCGGTTGTTTGTTTGTTGTCCTTGGGTTTGCAGGGGTTTTGAAAAGGTTTGTTCACACCGGTGTCACTAGTTTTGGCGGGTTACATGGCTTGCCCTCTTATGGGAGTTTCTGAAAAGAAGGGGTACCTTATTCTGGGGTCCTCAAAATAAAGATCCCACTATATAGTTAGGATTCTATACTAGGGTCGCCTATTGTCGGAACCTCCCTTATATCTCCCAACCAGGTCCCCTCAGCAGTACACTGTTGGTCTCTTGCGCTTGGTCGGGAAATAGGCTTTCTGCTCAGGGACACAAGACTGTCTAGGGTTTAGGGTTTGAAGTCCTGGGCCCTACACCCTAAACTCTTCAAGAAGCTTCGGGACAATTCCGGTGTCGGCCCGGTACCTCCTGTGACTCTGGGCTCTGGAACATGCATGAAATTGAAAGGAGATCGCAGCTCTTTAGGGTGGTTTGTGGTGCTGGCGTCCCGACGAGCATCAAGCAGCACCTGCGAACGACCAGCTTTAGTTGTTCCGATTCTCGGTTCAGGGTTGATCTAGGTGGGGCTTCCGACATTCGGGACGACTTCTTGACACGACCGTTTCACAATTGCAGAGAAGCCGAAAGCATGGCTTCAAAGGACCCGCTGAAGAGAGGCTGAGTAGGGTATAATCGATGTTCTGAAGGTCCTAATCCCCCAACTCAACTTGGAACCCCTAAACCCTAAACCCCCAACCCTGACCCCTGAACCCCAACCCTAATTCCAAAACTGAAAAGCCGCAAGAGCTTGAGGGTTTCAAGTCGCTTTCCACCTACAACTTCGAGGATGACTACGGCGGTGGAGAAGACCATCCTTTGACGACAAGGGTAACTATGGCCATGACAGCAACATTATTATGACATATTGCAATCACAACATCTTCTTCATCATCATCATTGTTATTATTATCGTCATCATCGTCTTCGTCGCCTTCATCATCTTACTCTTCATGCTCTTCTTCCTCTCCATCATTTTGCGATGATGCTGAGTTTGGCGATGACGCGGTTATGGTGATGGTGGTCATCAAGAATCATGACCATGCCGATGGACGTTGCCTTATTATCATCGCAGTTGGCGTTTGGGTTTTGGCGGGCGGGGAGAGGGCGGTGGGGGCGAAGGTAGGGCGCGGTGGTGGTGTTGCTTAAGGTGGTGGTGATGATGACGATGAACCCTAAACCCTAAACCCTAAACCGTACCCTAAACCCTAAACCCTAAACCCTAAACCCCTAAACCCTAAATCCGGGGAGGACAAAGATGACGATGGCGAAGGTGCAACCGACGCCATGGGGCGAAAGGTTTGGGACAAAGATGCGGCCTGGCAGCACCGGAGCTTTGGGGTTCAAGGGTTTAGGAGTTTAGGGTTTAGGGGTTTAGGGGTTCAGGGTTTAGGAGTTTAGGGTTTAGGAGTTTAGGGGTTTAGGGTTTAGGAGTTTAGGGTTTAGACGGTGCTGTTTTTGAGGGGTGGCGTTAAACACACAGTAAAGGCACGACGGTTTGAGGTGCAAGGGTTAGGGGTGGAGGCCGTGTTGCTACGGCTTCCGTTCCTGCGATTCTGCTACCGAATCACGAAATAATCGCATGGCCATTGTCAGGCTGTTCATGAGGTTCCCAGGAGGTATATAGACTAGAGTTTATCCTCCCTGCGTTGGGGGTCCCTGATCCTGAAACGAAGCAGACAGACTCCTACTCATACTCATCGTAAGGCGGAGCCATGGTCATCATGATTAGAGTGACGGGACTTCGGGGGTAGGCCTCGAGGTTCGTCGGAGCAACGGTACCCAGAGCATTGAGGTTTTGGGGGCTTAGGGTCTAGGCTTCTGCCAGCTCTTGAGAAACGAAGTTCTTGTTGTACAAGAAACGTGCTTCCTAGCCAATGGATCCGGTATGCCATTCCAAGCTGTATAGGGCTTGGGGTTAGAGTTCATTGTAGAGGGCATAGGGCATAATAGAGGACCAGAGTAAATACGGTTGATGATTCATAATAAGCAATGTGCCATATTTGCCATAGTCTAGCGTCATTGAGGTAATACAGGATTTATAAAATTCAACGGTAGGGGTTTGCATATTTCAATACCAACTCTATATTTGTGTTTCCTTATTATGAATTTTGTATAATAGGTCCTAAAACCCTGTTCAAAATTACTGTGGCCGCCTTTTGTAGGGGTTTGCATAATTCATTGTGAAACCCTCCCCGTCGACCTCTACGGGGCGAACAACCTCTGGGGGAATCTTCAACGGAGCCCCACTTACCTTTATTAGGGATCCTACCATAATGGAATTAAGGTATAGGTACGGCCCCCACTCAGTAGTATTTGAACAATATTCATAATATCGACATAATAGGACCTTAATAGTAGCCCTACTATAGACTCTTACTGTAAGGGGGCAGTACCCAAAAATATTCCTTAATTAAGAGATATTGGAGTCTCTGGGCTGCTGGTGAGTGGACTGTCTGGGCTACTTGGAGGGTCGGGGGACTTAGTAACTGGTTATTTTAGGGACTTATAAGTACCATAGTAAGTACCATAACCCAATTAGGGTCCCTTTTAGGGTACTTATAAGTCTACTTACTACCTACTTACTAAGTCCCCCGACCCTCCAAGTAGCGTACAGGGAAGACACCACGTCACCCGGCACCCTCGCGGCCTAAAGCCCTGAAGCAGTGATACCTTGACAAGCTCTGCAGTCCTAAATCCTTAAAGACACTGAAGGTGTCGGCCCGACCCCTAAAACAAAACCTCAAACCTGTAGAACCGCAGAACCACCCTTTTTAGCGCCCTTTAGATCCGAAGACCTTCAGGTATATCTTGAGAAGGCCGGCCGGTGTGGAGAGCTAACGGTGATGGTTTCGAAGGATTGAGGGCGTGCGGTTTTGCAAGGAGTTTTTCCAGTTTAAAAGGCACCCTGGCCCTAAACCCTAAAGGGAACTCCAGAAGGTTGGAATATGGACTAATGGTAGGATACCCTATAATTTACCCTAAAGGGGTTACGATAATGATATTCCAACTTTCTGGCTTCTACTGTAAATTTGTAGGCTTTCCTGTTTCAGGACCGGGTTCGCTAGGAGGCTGCGCAGGATCTCCTCTGTATTGTCGCTAGATTCCCTAAATCTTATGGGGTTTAGAGGCTTTAGGGTTTTGGGGTTTAGGGTTTAGAGTTTGGATCTTGGGGGGTCTACAATTTTTAGAAGCACAAAAGTTGGAAACCCAGTAGCCTCAATCCTCAAGAGTCATGCATACTTGGAGGGTCGGGGGACTGAGTAACTGGTTATTTAAGGGACTTCTAAGTACCATAACCCCAATTAGGGTCCCTTTTAGGGTACTTGTAAGTCTACTTACTACCTACTTACTAAGTCCCCCGAACCTCCAAGTAGGAAATCCCAGCACTATTTGTCCTGCATCCGGTTTCCAACTTTCTATAAACACCAAACTTGATTTGTCAGCAAGGGGCTCAGGGGATTTAGTAGGGTTTTTGGGAGCTCCGTTTGGGTTTTAGGGTTGTGGGTTCAAGGATTTATGAGGGCTTCTATGCGGCTGGAAGTGTTGGAAGTGTTTTGCGGTTCAACGTTTCCGGGTTTAGGGCTTTAGGGTTGAGTTCTGCACGGTTTATTTGGCGAGGGTTGATGTTTGGGTTTAGCGTGGCAGAAGGTTCAGTCGGATTGAGATGCTGGAGCTATAGCTGTAGTTATAGCTATTACGGTTCAGGGGCTCAGGGTGTAGGGACTACGGGTTAGGGTTTGCGGTGTGAGTTTGGCCCGAAACGGACGCTTTCCACCGCTTGAGGATCAGAGGTCAAAGCAGAGCTGTTCCAACTGAACACTGTACGCCCTGCCTCAAGCGTGTCTTCGTTAACAATGTCTAAATGTCTACAGCTAGCCCAGAGATTTCCAAGCGGTGCAATCTGCAAATTTCTGAAAGACTGTGCCATCGTTTCCGCTGTTTACAGTGCTGATGATAATTCAGGCTTCTGTCCAGCAGCACAATATTAATGCACATCTTCCTGAAATCCTCAATGTTGGAATACACAACGTCATGGGGGCCCGTGTTTTTCCTGCTGTTGCTGGATGGTACGTGGGAGTTTCCGAAAATTAGGGGTACCAAATATTGGGGTCCGTATAATAAGGATCCTACTATTCAGGGGACTATATTAGGGTCCCTTATTTTCGGAAACTCCCATGTGGTTCTTCCAACATTAAAACGTTCACGGCAGGCCAAGCAGAACATCATGTTCGGTCCCGAACGCATTGGGCGAAGGCCTGCCAAGAGGATGTGCCCCGCAATGCCTAACGCATAGAGAGTGGTGTCATATACTTTGGGGTTACTTCCTTGATGATGATGATGATGATGATGATGAGTTCACAGCCATAAACCCAAAAATCGTTAAGCAAGCCCTGAGGGTGTGTCGTGTGTTCGGTGGGCCATGGCCTTGAGAGACAAAAAGCTCGTGCGCCATAGCCTTGGATCTTGTCAGGCACCCCGCCGTGATTTCGACGACATTGCAGAGTACGTATTCATATACATACATACATACATACATACATACATACATACATACATACATGTAAACATACGTACATACATATGTATGTATATATATATATATATATGTATATACACACATATATGTATATATACACATACAGAAATGTAGATTACACCCCGGGTCCCCCTCCCCGATGTTATTCTTGATTTCAGATCTTGGGGTCCGAGTCGGCGTGGTCTGCTGACTCTCATCGCGTTTGAGCAGGTTCCCAGACACCCGGGAGGATCTAGAAAGTAGATTTGTAGGGTTCCTTAAAGGGCTCCTTCATGGGATCCTTTAGGATTTAGGGTTTAGGGATCTATAAGGGAAAGTAGATCCCCGAATTTGAGGCCCTATACTACTAAGGGTACTTTATAGGAACCCCCATTCAGGGATCTACTTTTTGGATCCTCCCGGGGGTCTGGGTTCTTAGGGGCTTAGAGCTGCAGCTGCAAACATCACAGCAGGATGGTCGATATTTTTCTTCTCGTTTCTGTGGTTTAGGAACCCTAAGCCCTAAACCCCTAGACCCTGTCCTTCCGCTTCGAGCTCAGTCAAAAATCTGCGAACCTTACCAACAGGGTCCATATATACTACTACTTGGAGCGTCGGGGGACTTAGTAACTGGTTATTTTAGGGACTTATAAGTACCATAACCCCAATTAGGGTCCCCTTTAGGGTACTCATAAGTCAACTTACTACCTACTTACTAAGTCCCCCGACCCTCCAAGTATTCATATATACTACTATTCTGGAAGTTAGGGTTTAGGGTTTAGGGTATTTAGCTCCCCGAAACCATGGTAAGGATGGTCGATCCAAGGGTTTTGGGGTTTCGGGGCCTCATTCCACTGTCTTCCCGGAGACTCCCAACAATTCCTTAATCAAGGAAAGCCGTTTAGGGTTTAGGGTTTGGGGTTTAGGATTTAGGGTTTAGGGATTAGGCTTTAGAGTTTAGGGTTTTGGGGTTTAGGGCCTGAGATTATAGTAGGATCCCCAATAGTCTTTGGGGCATATTCCTCAATAAACGGAGATTGGACGCTCTGTGCTGAGCACAGCCCATGGAGGCGCAGCCTAAGTCCTTGAAGCGCTCACAGCAGATTGGGGTCCCGATTGGTGTCATAGTCATAGTGTGTTCTCGGTTTTTTGTATTTAGGGTGTAGGGTGCATGCGGTACCTCTAAACCCCCCACAAGCTGAACAGTTAACGTGAACCCCATAGCTGTAATTCGGCCATACACCCCAGCTGCTGAAGCCAGGAAGGATCCAGTGATTCCTCTTCCGTCCTCTCAGCGCACCTACCTGAAACGCCGGCGGAGACCTCAGGCTTTTGGCTAGGATTTGCTGTCAAGCGTGACGTTGCATTTTAAGGTTTTCAGGCATTTAAAGCGTGCGAGGGTGCATTTCTCTGCCCCCGTTTGGGTTGACAAGCGGTGACATGAGTTGAAGCTAGTTCAGGGTCGCGGTTTGCCTCGAAACATACCCAAAAGGTCCCAGGTACTGTTATGGGAGATGCCTTGCCAAATCATAATATAGAAACCCTACATTCTACTGTATACCTATAACCCTAAACCCTAACTCCTAAACCCCGAAGCCCTAAACCCTTAGACCCTGAACCCTAAATCCTCAACCCTTAACGCCAAACCCTTAACTCATTCGCTGTAAACTCAACTTTTCAACTTTTGGGGCCCTTATAAGTGAGTCGGTTCTGAAAGTTTCAACTTTCATTTCCTTGGGACCCGAAAGCCCTAAACCCTAAACCCTAAAATCTAAAGCCCTAAACCCTAATCCCGAAACCCTAAACTCTAAAGCCTAATACCTAAACCCAAAACCCTAAACTCTAAAGCTTAATCCCTACACCCTGAGCCTTAAGCCCTAAACCGTGCGTCCATGCCCTAAACTCCTAAGTCCTAAGCCTCGGCAAGGTCGGCTGACTTGGATTTGGAGAAGACCCTCGGTGGGGAGCCCAGCCCTATTTCTGCGGGCTTTAGGCTACTAGGCGGGTTCCTTCAGGGTTTAGGGTTTAGGGTTTAGGGGGTTTTAGGTTTAGGGTTCAGGGTTTTTTGGGTTTAGGACAAAGTTTTGGGAGTACTGTGGCCTGGGTTTTGGCTGCCGGGTTCAGCTGCGGCGAGCGGGTAGAAGTCGGAAGAACTACTACGGTTTAGGGTTTAGGGGTTCATGGTATAAATCCTGCATTACCTTAAGGGCCCTAGACTATGGGAATCATGGTACATTCCTTATTTATGGGAAATTCAGGGTTTATATCATCAACCGCAGTACTTACCCATACTCTTCCCTGAAGTTCATTTTTGTGAAAACAGTACAACAAGCCACAAAGGCCTTTGCTGGTTATTAAGGTATACAAAGTCTCGCACGACAGCCTTTCAACATGGCTTCGGTTTTGATACTGGAGTTTAGGGTTTAGGGGTTTAGGGTTTAGGGTTTTGCCTAGTAGAACTTGTTGAGGAGTCTTGTTGTCACAACTCTAGGCCTTCAGGGTTTAGGATTTTTAGTGTTCACATAGCAACGATGCCCAATTAATTTCAACACCAGGCCGTTTCGAATCCAGGGTGTTGTCTGCTTCCCAGAGACTCCAAAACCCCTCATTTAAGGAACATACCTTAAATTATAAGAGGATCCCTGATATGATTTAAGGTCTATTCCTTAATTCAGGGGTTTTGGAGTCTCTGGGTTCCCCCAGGACAGACTCGAGTAGTCACGGCGCACACCATCAAGCCCTTGCAGGGAGGCTACTGGTGCAGCGCCCGGGTCTCAGGGTGGAGGTGTCGAGGGGTCTACCTTAAAATCCCAAACCCTACTTTTTTTGTGGGTTCTGATTATAAACCCTAATATGGAATTTATAGGGACCCTACAAAAAAGTAGGCTTTGGTAGCTTAAGGTAGGGGATGAGGGGTTCAGGGTTTAGAGGGCCTAGTGGGTTTACGGGTTTCAGGGTTAACCGGCTTAGGGGTTACCCATAGGCCCCAAAGTAGTTCCTTTTTGAATCCCAAAAAGGAACTACTTTGGGGCCTCTGGGTAGAGGTTGAGTCAGGGTTAAGACGTTTTCAGTGGGTTTATGTGTTTCAGGTTTGAGGGTCTCGGGCTTAAGGTAAAAGCCAGAAAGTTGGAATATTATTATGCTAACCCTTCTATGGTAAATTATAGGGTATCCGACCATGAAACCATATTCCAACTTTCTGGAGTTCCCTGTATGGTTTCTAACCCATGAGCAGAGCTTACCAAATCTCGCGCCCATCCCAAATCTTCCATAGTTTCTTGTTGTTCGTTTGCGGTTTATGGTCAGGCATGCAGGGTTTCAGGAGCTTAGGGAAATGAATACACTGTATTATACGGCCGGTTTCAAGTTCTACCAGCGCTGAAACTCTGACTCCTGAAGACCAACCCTGCGCCCTCGTAAATCCTGAATAGTATTGGGGAGACCCCTTAAAGGGACCCTGAACCCTTCTTAACACCACTTCTGGCTCTCTTAAAATGGAACTTACTAAGAGGGTCTGTATCCCCAAGATTCCCCCAAATCCTAACTCCTACCCAGAGTATCCGCATTGTAGTTGCCTTTTCATGGTAAGTTATTTGGGATCCCAAGCCCTAAACCCTCAAACTGCCCTAAACCCCTCAAACCCTAAACCTAAAACCCTACATGAAGGTATACTCAGGAACCGAGCTGAAGTCTACCCTAACCCACCCCGCCCCCCCCCCCCCCCCAAAAAAAAAAAAAAAAAAAAAAAAACCTAAATCCTCCCTAAACCCGAAAACTCGGCCCCTGAGCTGAAGAAGGCCCGGATCCTCGATCCTGCATCTCAAAACCCCCCTAGGCCCCGAAGCCCCAAAGCCCTATATCTCCCAAAAGCTCTAAAAGTCATACTGTTGATGATATAAATCCTGCATTACCTTAAGGACCCTAAACTATGGGAATTATGGTATATTCCTTATTATGGGTCATGCAGGATTTATATCATCAACCGTACCCTCTACCCCGTACGCTAGAATCCAGGCCCTAAGGGCCCTACACCCGAACTCTAAACCCCAAACCTTGCACACTAAAACCCAAACCCTAGACCCTGAACCCTAAAATCTAAACCCCAAACTCTAAATCCTGAACCCTACCCCCACGGTTATCCACTTGCAAAGCAGAGGTGTGCGAGTGCCTCATCAAGGCCTGGGTTTCTCTGTGGGACAGCCCTTTAGGGTTCCTTCAAGGGTTTCTTTAAGGGTTCCTTTGGTTCCTCCAAGGGTTTCTTTAAGGGTCCCTTCAGTTCCTTCAAGGGTTTCGTTAAGGGTTCCTTTAAGAGTTCCTTTAAGGGTTCCGTGGGTTCTTGTTAAGGAGCTTCATTTAAGTTACTATGGTAAGGAAACCATAATAGTTACTGTGAAACCCTATTATGGGAACTTAAATGAAACCCATTAGCTAGAACACTTTATGGTTCTATAGTCGAGTGTTATAAGGGAATAAGGGAAGTAGTCTGGTAAGCACATCGAAAAACATAGCAGTAATAACAACAGCAGTAGTCATAATAAGAAGAAATGCAATAACAATAACAAGACGAAGAATCATCTTGAAATAGGACTGCTATTAGAGAGCTTTCGGTTGAGGGCTTGGGATCTTTTTTTAGCGCCCAAGGCCGATGCCCAAACCTTAAGCCCCACCTGAACCCTACGTATTTCATTTCCTGAGACCCGTCCTTGAACAGGTAGGTTGTTTGGTGTTAAGGTAAGTGACGTGCCCAGGCTGTTCTTGGGCTTGAAGATTTCAGGAAAGCACATGATAAGCTGGGATGGCCTTAGGGAGAATAACTTCCCTTAGAGCTCGGGCCAGGGTACATCTATTTATCCAGGACGACTTCTCGAGGGTGTAATTAGAATCCAGGAGCACCCGCTAACCCGAGACCTTGAAGCAGAGTCTCTTGAAACCTGAGCCTCCATCTATATTATCGAAGTCTTATTAAAGATCCCTTGCTATGGAACTCCTTAATGGAACATTTAAAGGAACCCTATACCAGCTGCTTAACCCCAAGCTGGGGAGATGAACTTTGCCCTGATTTGCAGGACTCGGCCTCTTACCTGGAGCATGTCAACGGACGAAGGCTCCGTCTCTCTGGAGATTTACGATCCGCAAAGTACCTAAATAGAGATTACTTTGATTAAGGCCAAAGTATATACTACTTGGGTACATGGGGACGCGCAAGGGTAGAGTTTCTATCGGTTAGCGAACCTGCACATGCACCTAAACTCGAAACGAAAGTTTCGATTTCCACATTCTGTTCTCATGTGTCATATGCCTTTCTTAATCCCATACAGATGGGAGTTTCCGTCAATTAGGGGGACCTCATTTTGGGGTCCTTATAATGAGGGTCCTTTTATTTTAAGGTATACTATATTAGGGTCCCCTATTTTCGGAAACTCCCAGATTGGGTTGGACTATGTAACGCCCTCACGCATCGGCGCTAGTCTTGAACTTGACGCGGGGTTCTGGCCTTGTGCAAAAACTTTTGGGAGCACGGTCTCTCGTGGGGATTCTTGTAGAACAAAACCACCTGTAGCATCACACACTCGCGTTTTGAGGCCTTTAACTTTTGGTTGTGGTTTCTTCATATTATAAAGTTGCATGACAATGTGGGTTTCTCAGCAGTTCTGCTGTTTCGGTTTTGGCCTCATCTCCTTAAACCCGAAAGCCGCCTCAACCACTAAGCGGGCTTGTATTTGGGGTTTAGGGTTTAGAGGTTTAAGGTTTAGGGCTTTATGGTTTAGGATTTAGGGGTTTAGGGCTTAGGGTTTAGGGTTTAGGTTTTGTTAATACGAACTTGCACAGGGCCTTACTTGCAGGACTGTTAGCACGAGATGCAAAGCCGAAGGCACTTTCAACTTGAGTCGCTATTGGTGGCCCTAAATACAGAAGCCCTAAACCTAAACAGTAGGATCCTGTCTGTGACCGAAAATAAGAACCTTAAGAAAACCCTAAACCCTGAACCCCGAAACCCTAAACTTTAAAACTCTTCTTAGTTCGTGCTCCGCTCCACAGCGCAGGCACAACAGGAACCTCGGCATGAACATGAAGGTAGAAAAGATCGGCGTCGACAGGGTCAAGGCACTCGCTCTACCTATAGTCTCCATGGTAGTTCTTTTTTGTTTAATCTAACCAAAAATATGTAACCAGGATCCTATAAGGTAACTCCCAAAAGGAACTACAAGGGCTACCAAAGGTACTTACTGGTTTAGGAAATGTAGGGCCTGGTTTGATCGTGGTTTGAGGTTCTGGGGCTTTCTGTGTTAAGGTCTCGACCCTAAACCCTAAACCCTAACTAGGGTTTGGGGTTTTAGGGATTGTGGCGCGGGCTTGAGAGCTTCAAGGGTCCCTTTCAAGGTAGGTTCCCTAGGGCCTAGGGTTCAGGTAAACCCTGGTTTCAGTGAACCCTGAACCCCAAACCCTAACAGCTGCAGTACCCGGGGGTGTCGCTGCGTGTGCAGAGTGATCTGTTCATGTCTGAGCCGGATGCAAACGCTCTTCCTTGCGCACTTTTCTACGGAACTTAAATGGATAGGGTTTAGGCTTTTGGGTTAGGGTTACAGAGTGCCGGGGTTTAGGGTTTAGGGCTTGCGGTGTTGCCTTTGGGGTATGGGGTTTAAGGGTTTAGGGTTTAGGGTACCCTCAGTCCAAAACCCCAAACCCTCCCTGAACCCAAAACCCTTTCTTATGGTTGGGCAACTTTTATCATTGTTACGGGTACCCCAAGAAAGAATAGAAGTGATTATTCTTAATATTCTCCTAGCCATGGACTCGAAAATCTCGGAACCTAAACCTCAAACCCTAAGCAATCCTAAACCCTCAACCCAAATCAGAAGCCAGGAGAAGCTCAAGGCGCTGAAAAAAGAGCCAGAGGCACCTCGGGGTTCCCGTCAGGATTCCTTTAAGGCTTCGGGAGGCCTCAAAGTGTTATTTTAAGGGTTCCTAAGCACAATTGTATTGAAGGGTTCCTTTCCAAGGTTTCATCATGAGTTGCTCTAAGGGTGAGATCAAGAATTCCTCTAAGGGTTCCTTTGAGGGTCACTAGGTTTACTACAGCGTTTTCGTCTAGGGCGATCATATGGGGTTACTATACGCGGCTTAGGGTTTAGAACCCTGAGCTATTGAAGGGTGAGTAGGGGTTCAGGAACTCGTTTGTTTCTATCTGGTGGCATTGATAATTGGGGTGGGGTTGGCTGGCAGGAGTACCTCAAACGTGGTGCTTTCATGGTGGCAGTAGTGGCCCTACTCATTAGCAGTAGTGGTAACGCACAGATCGAAATACGGTTTTCTTCTTGCCTAAACTTCTGCGTGCAATTATAGCACAAGCTCCCCTTAACTCTGCGTTCTGAGTCTTGCGGCTCATGACACAGATGTGGCGACAGGATTGTCATGACTGCCTGCGGATGGCAAGATTCAGTAAGATGCAAGATGTTCACAAAATATCTCCTTAGTTCTTCGAAGACTCTGACGACGACAAATACCTGGAGCAGTCAAATTTCATGGGATTGTGATTTTATGGCAGCGGCAACTTCATCAGTGTGTTAAGGGAGCAGTTGTGGTTGTAGTCTATGCCATATTTGATTGCTGCTGCTTTTCGTTGTTCCTTACTTTCCCCAAGAAACTGTCATCCCTAAACTATACCTCATGACACCCCGTACCGGAAACTATCTCCTGGCACCCTACCCTGCTTCCGTTGAATCCCTTTCGGCAGGAGGTGGAGGTGGAAGACATTGCAGCCAAGCATCTTGCTTCAACTTAGGAACGCAATGCGATGACCCCAAAATATTGCTCCGGTTCCAATTTCAGTAAACATGCAGTGTGCGATGCCAACAGACTTAATGCCCTGAACCCTAAGCTGCCCCGGTAGTCAAAACACGAGCCATGAGGGCCCTACGAGGATTTTTAAAGTTGCTGTCCTGGGTTCGAAGTATTGATTAACACTCCAATGATGCTGGTAGACTGGCTCGGGGTGCACCTTAGAAGGGGGCCCTACCCTGTAATAGTGGTATAATAGGAATATAATAGGGTCCTAATCTAATCCTTATAGTCACTATTACAGGGTGGGGGCCCCTTCTAGGGGGTACCTCAGCCACTCTTGACTTCCTCCACTCCACCGTGCTGTGCCTCAAGACACTGAAAGACACGAGGGCTCCTTCCCACTTCGGTTTCCAACGTACTGTAGGGGCCCTTAATACTACCTACACTGTTTGGGGGGGGGTTCCTCAGTATAAGTGATGGTATATTATACAGCCCAAACCCGATTATTCCGCCCAAACTCGGTTATACCGCGCAAACCATACTATACCGCCCAAACCCTATTCTGATTATTAAGGCCCCTACATTATGGCGTGGCCTCTCACTCTGTCGAGCCTCTGTCCTGCAACTCTAAATACGACATGTAAAGGGACCCTAGTTTGAGAACTTCCCTACTGTTGGCTGAGCGTGCACTAGGAGATGGATCCGAATTCTCGCGCACGCCACCTTGGACTAGAACCGCATGATACAGCAGTGCCACTGGTGCATTGAAAAGCATTTGTTCTGTTTAACAGAAAACAATAGACGCCTACGAAAATGCGAGAGTTCTCTTACAGACATAACTTCGTTCAGTAAAGCGCATTCAGCACCACCCAAGCCCCAAACGCTAAACCCCAACCAACCCTTATAGTGACCCTTAAAAGGATCCCCATAAAGGAAACCAAAATAAGGTACCCCTGATTTTTGGAAACTCTCGAGTGTGTCTGGTAGACCATCAATCACCGCCTTCTCCCTGGCAAAGATCCACTTGGGCTGAGCCGAGCAAGGGCTAAGGTTTAGAGCTTCAGGACTTGGAGCTTCATGGGTAGTTATAAGGGTTCCTTTAAGGGTCCCTTTAAAGGGATCTATAGGGATTCTAAAAGGGTTTAGGGTCTACTTGGAGGTTCATGGGTAGTTAAAAGTGGGGTTATACGTAGGGTAACTATACTTATAGCCCATGCTACTGGACTTATCACCCCACTTATAACTACCCCAAAACCCTATAATCCTGCTATACTCTAAACCCTAAACCCTAATCCCCAAAAGAGCCCCTTATACCTACCCATGAACCTCCAAGTAGAATTTCGGGGCCTAGGGTTGAGCTGTGTATCAGATAAGACGATTGAGTAGAGGTGTCTGGCACCCACTATATTAAAGGATCGTTTTTTGGTACTATTACTATATTAGGGTACCCCATTTTTTCGGAATCTCCCAACATGACTCTACAGAGTGTTTTCGACGGGATGCCAATCAAAAAAAGACTTTTTTTAATCAAAAAACACTTTTTTTCAATCAATTTTGTTTTCCAATCAAAAAAACTTTCCCTTATTAAAGGAAGCACGACAGGAAGGAAGGAAGGAGGGAAGGCAGGAAGGAAGGAAGGAAGCAAGGAAGGCGGGGAGAAAGGGCGAGGAAGGAAGGAAGGAAGGAAGGAAGGAAGAAAGCAAGGAAGGCAGGAAGCAAGGAAGGAAGCAAGGCAGCAAGGAAGGAAGGCAGGCAGGCAGGCAGACAGAGGGAAGGCAGGAAGGAAGGAAGAAGGGAAGGAATGAAGGCAGGAAGCAAGGAAGGAAGCAAGGCAGCAAGGAAGGAAGGCAGGCAGGCAGACAGGAAGGAAGGCAGGAAGGAAGGTACAACAACAACAACTACTACTACTACTACTACTTCGGCTGATAGACAAAATCCTGCATTACCCTAAGGACCCTACACTATGGGAATTATGGTATATTCCTTATTATGGGTAATGCAGGATTTTGTCCATCCACCGTAGTACTACTACTACGACGGCTACTACTACGACGACGACTACTACTCCTCCTCCTCCTCCTCCTCCTCCTCCTACTACTACTACTACTACTACTACTACTACTACTACTAGTACTATTAGTACTAGTACTACTGCTACTACTACTACTACTACTACTACTACTATTACTACTACTGCTACTACTACTACTACTACTACTATTACTACTACTGCTACTACTACTACTACTACTACTACTACTACTACTACTACTACTACTAGTACTACTACTACTCGTACTACTACTGCTACTGCTACTGCTACTGCTACTACTATTACTATTACTATTACTATTACTATTATCCTTAACCCTTTGCGCCGAACCAGAACCACAGGGTTTAGATCAACAAGGCTTATATGAAAGGAACCCAAAATCTCATTTTTGTATGTGGTTGGCTTTATTTGTGTTTAAAAGTGTTTTTTTGTATTTAAAAGTATTGTTTTGTATTTAAAAGTTTTTTAAATAGGTTTTTTTGTGTTTTACAGTTGTTAAAATTCTTTTATTTTTATTTTTGGTGTAAAAAATACATGTTTGTGAATTTTGTTTCTGAGTGAGTCAATTGGCTTCCTGTTGTTCTACCTGGTTTCCTGCTGCTGTATGTCTACAAAATTGTTGTTTTTTTGTTGTTGAAGTTAATAATTTTTAAAATTTAATCTTTTTAAATAGTTTTGGGTTGTGATTGAACAAAGAAGGGAGGCCGTAGTGACATGTTGACTTGCCTTGAGATCTTGCCCTTACCCACGCGGATCGACTGCCCTTCTCGGTTCGTGGGCACCGTTGGCCGGGTGTCAGGTGTTGAGTCGATGGTACCTGGACCGCCTTGGGGCCAACGTGCCAGGGCAGTGGCATATGACACCCGGGCACATGGGCTAAAGTGCCGGGTGGGGTGGTCCAGTGGGTGTTGTTCGCAATCTGCTTACAGCCAGGAGGGGAGGCCATCCATGCTTGTCACGTTAGTTAGGGAGCCTTGCGACTTGGAGCGACAGAGGCAGAGTGCCACCTTACCCACACGGATCGACTGCCCATCTCGGTTCGTGGACACCGTTGGCCGGGTGTCAGGTGTTGTCGATGGTACCTGGACCGCCTTGGGGCCAACGTGCCAGGGCAGTGGCATATGACACCCGGGCACATGGGCTAAAGTGCCGGGTGGGGTGGTCCAGTGGTTGTGGCTTTTTTATTTTTCTCCCAACCAGGAGGGGAGGCCATCCATGCTTGTCACGTTAGTTAGGGAGCCTTGCGACTTGGATCGACAGAGGCAGAGTGCCAGTCGAGCCTCTCGAGGTTGCCTTACTTAAGTCCCTGCCCCATCGGGGTTGCTCCCCACACCGTTGGCCAGGTCTAAGTGTTCGGTTTGAATCCAAGCCTAGTGAACGCCTTCTCTTCCATTTCCTTCTCTCCCATCGGTCTTCATCGGCTTCCAGCCCATCGAGAAGTGGATGCCAACTGCTGGGATCTCAGCATCAGCTTGCTTCAGCTACTTCCATTATTATGGTACAGTCCTGGCACCGAGGCTCATGACGAGGATCCTGAGGACATGCTGCCATCGCAGAGGACAAGCTGCCTTGCATAGTCAGTGAGCGTGTCATGTATCGCAACTTGCCGCTGCAGCAGTTGTGCTCGCTGTTGCCCTGCGTAATCTACTATAGTCGTGTTACAGCTGCTCTGTCTCAAGTCTAAGTCGTAGTAGGCCCCCCTGCAAGCCGGCAGATGTCGTCGACGTCGTGGAGTGACAGTGAGTCTGTGGGCTCGGACTGGGTTCTGGTTGACGATGAGGGTGCAAGCACTGCGGGCTCGGTCGCGGACAGTTTTGACGACGATGATTCTGTGATTCCGTTCGACACGATGCTAGAGGAGTGCTTTACGACATTCTGGATGTTTCTGAATTCTCAAGAGCGTGGGCAAGTCTTGCAAGTAGCCTGGTCTGTCAATGAGCAGATCATGTTCACACTCTTTCCGAGACTTCGGCGGGATTTTCGGCAAGGCAGAGTGCCAGGAATTTTATATTACAATGTGTCAGACGAATTTCTGGCGTTACTGCTTCAATGATTTGTCGTGTTTGTACAGCCTCCGAGACCGTATTACGGATGTTGGGGAAGGCAGAGTGCCGGGTTTGCGTGTGTTTAGAGGATTTTGAATTCGACGATCTCGCCAGCAGAGCTAGACTGTCCGATTTGAGACCTCAGCGGTAGTGTGCGCAACTTGGATTCAAAACGGTTACCCAGCATGACATGCTGACTACACAGTGCCGGGTGGCAGTGATGTCCTCAGGACCCTGCTGTCTCCGAGGCTGGCTGCCTGCCTGCCTGCCTGCATAGTCTGTCAGTGAGTTGCCTTGCACCATACATGATCGACATCTGTCTGCCGGCCAGGGAATCAAGTGATTCATTCATACTGATGTAACAGTAGTAACACAATGTTACATATCATTGATTAATGTACTGTATAGTGATGCATTAGTCACTGTTAATGTTTTAATCTTTGGACAATTGAAGTGTGCTCGATGAAAGCAGTGATCCCGACGACCTGCTCTGTCTCTAGTCTAAGTCGTAGTAGGCCTCCGTGCAAGCCGGCAGATGTGGTCGATGTCGTGGAGTGACAGTGAGTCTCTGGGCTCGGTCTCGGACTTATTGGCTGTTGGCGAGTTTGCAAGCACTGCGGCGTTTGGGGGTTCGTTTGTGGGCTCGGTCGCGGACAGTTTTGACGACGATGATTATGTGATTTATTTCGACGAGCTGCTAGAGGAGTCCTTTTCGACATTGTGGATGTTTCTGAATTCTGAAGAGCGTGGGCAAGTCTTGCAAGTAGACTGGCATATCAATGACATGATCCTGTGCGTACTCGTTCCGAGATTTGTGCGGCAAGGCAGAGTGCCAGGAATTTTACATTACAATGTGTCAGACGAATTTGTGTCGTCACTGAATCAATGATTTGTCGTGTTTGTACAGCCTCCGAGACCGTATTACGGATGTTGGGGAAGGCAGAGTGCCGGGTTTGCGTGTGCTTAGAGGATTTTGAATTCGACGATCTCGCCAGCAGAGCTAGACTGTCCGATTTGAGACCTCAGCGGTAGTGTGCGCAACTTGGATTCAAAAAGGTTACCCAGCATGACATGCTGACTACACAGTGCCGGGTGGCAGTGATGTCCTCAGGACCCTGCTGTCTCCGAGGCTGGCTGGCTGCCTGCCTGCCTGCATAGTCTGTCAGTGAGTTGCCTTGCACCATACATGATCGACATCTGCCGGCCAGGGAATCAAGTGATTCATTCATACTGATGTAACAGTAGTAACACAATGTTACATATCATTGGTTAATGTACTGTATAGTGATGCATTAGTCACTGTTAATGTTTTAATCGTTGGACAATTGTGTGCTCGATGAAAGCAGTGATGCCGACGACCGTTTCAAGGTGCTCAGGGAGTTCCGAGGCAGAGTGCCAGAGTTCTGCTGCTGACCATCATCAGGCCAATCACATTGACCTTGGCAGTGATTACTGGAACGAAGCCGTGCAACAACTTCGGTGGAATTGTTTACACTGTGGCAGATCAGCTGCCGACTATACCACCGGGCTCCGAAAGATCCAAAGGGCTGCACAATTGGATCAACGAATCAAATTGGCAGTTGAGGCCATCTCAGATTTCGGAGATATGGATATGAAGTTGTACAAAGCATGGACCGGCCAGACAGATGTGCTGCCTGGGTCGATCCCGCCACCTCGGCCATGCCAGCATGATGTCGAGACGTGGCCCATGGATGATGTTTTGATTTACGACCATCCCCAGTGGCAACTGTTTGTTGGCAGTATTGGTTGCCCGATCCGATATGACCAGCTCCGGGTCAAGCCTGACATTGTCATCTCTATGAATGCAGATGACAGACCTCGGAATTTTGAGCCATGGGACTGGTATCAGTATTTGGCGAATTGTGGACCGTTTGGCACTGCACATCTTCGGTATGGTGGCTGGGATCAAACACATGCCAATGACTTTGATGCTGAACAAAGAAGTCATGAGTTCAAGAGCATTTGGCGCCGCCTCATTTCAGATTTCAGAAAGATTATGATGTGCTGGCAGCGCTCAGCAGAGGAGTTCAGCCAGAGTCAAAGGCAGAGTGCCATCAAGGGCAAAATGATGGGCAAGGCCAATGGCGGCAGGGGCAAGGGCAAGACAATCAGCAAGGGCTACAGCGGCCCCTGTCAGGTTTCCAATCACATGCAAAGCCAGAAGGCATCGACGAAGGGCTCATTTGGCTATGGCTGCTCCTATGACAAGGGCTTCAGCAAGGGAAGTGACATGGGCAGCCTGTTCGGAAGAGCCGCTGATGGAAGGCAGAGTGCCGATGGAAGGCAGAGTGCCTTGAAGGTGGCCGATGAGACATTCCCTGGTGAGCTCGGTAATGCTCTTGCTTTGTTGGAGGCGATGAAGCTTCAGGGAGGTGGTCGGAAGCGTGGAGGCAAGAAGAGGCCAATTCGTGTGCTTGTCCATTGCTACGGTGGCATTAACAGGACCTGTGCTGCTTATTGTGTCCTAGTCATGGCCTTTGCCTCGATGACCATGGAACAAGCCATTGTCAGGTGGATCAACCACCGAGCCTACTATGCTCCATTCCGGGATCGTGAGTACATGATTGAAGCACTGCTGGAAATGCAGGATGAGCTGCACACGTACAGTTGATCATCGACACTGAACCCGAAGTCCATGGTCAAACAGTTCTGCTCCAATGAATGATTCTGAGCCGTCGAAATTTGTGTCCCGACACTGGCCCAGCCAGAGAGTCCTGGACCCGACACTGGACTGCTGGCTGGAAGTGAAACACAGTCCTTACCTTGATAAGGCTAATAGTTACATTCCCACTTTCAGCTGGCAGTCACAGCTTAATTCGTGCTTTTAAACCTGGCTGCCGGTGTTACTGACTGAGCTTAAAAAGAAAGTGAGATCATGCCCGTCTCGGTTGTGGAAACTGTCAGTTCCTTTGTCGGTTGTGCCGACATGGTGATCAGGGCCGCTGGGGCGATTGGATGAGTGAATCCAGCCGGCGACTCAGTGGGTGCAAGTGTGACTTTAACAGTCAGTCTCCGGTGATTGTAATGAGTGCTCATTTTTGCCTACTTGTGCTGTTGCAGCAGTCTGGGTTCCGGTGTAAGGCAGAGTGCCCTTGTCCCAATTGTGCAGTGGGCAAGTCATTATCCGCCATGGAAAACACGGGCGCAGTTCGCCAGCGCACTCGGCTGCAAGAGTTTTCAAGTTGGCAGATGGCCAACTTGAGCAACGCCGGTCAATCCCAAAGAACAAGTCAGGTCGGGAAGGGAGGAAGTGCGATCGGGAAGGGAGGAGGAAAGCCAGGGCCAGGGCAGAGTGCCAGTGCGAGCAAGGGCGATCTTGGCAAGGGCAAGGGAAAGAAGGGCAAAATCCCGATGCAAGACCCCAACCAGATCCTTTACACATACTTCATGTGCGTGGAGGACGTTTGGCAGGCAGTGGGCAGTGTATGTGATGATAATCATAGCATGTGTTGATTGTGAGTGTTTCTTACTGCTTGACTGGATGTCTCCCTGCAGGTTCGCTTTCAATTCTTCAAAGCGAACGGCATCGCCGCTTGGGCGCAACCCGGTGCCACGCAGGATAACACTCACAAAGGTTATCCGCACTGGTCCTTGCGCCCCACGGCCCAGGCGGCCCTTCAACGCTACCAATGGTGGCCAAAGTGCATTAGATGGCCACTCAGATTCAAGCAATGCTTCGACGCTACATTTATTTATTATCTTATACCTACGGATCTTAATACTGACTAGAATCAAGTAGCAACTTCAACATGATCTCAGTTCAGGATCGATCAACACGCACCGCCAGCTTACCTGAAGCTGGAACTCACCGGTGCAGGCATGCAAGTGATGATGGACAAAAGATGGCTCTATGCCTGTAATGAGGGCTGGGCGCGGGGGGTTGAGAATTTGACGCTGTGGGACGGGGAAGTCACCGACGGTGACCAAATCTTGTGGACCACGACCATGGTGAGATTCGGTTACGACGAAGATGATCCGGAGGCCTGGAATGAAGAGCGTGTGGAAGATGAGGATGATTACAACGACTTCGAAGAAAGGCCTGCTCCCATGGAAGACGGCGGAGAATTCATTGAAGTCGTCCACTTGCCGTGTCCGTGAGAAAAAAGGGCAGAGTGCCTTAAAAGGCAGAGTGCCAAAGGCAGAGTGCCCACCATTGGACCATTCAGTGAGTGGGTTGGCCCAAATTCCAATATCAATTTAATTTTCAGGCCAGGACAGTGACGAAGGCAGAGTGCCAGGAAGGCAGAGTGCCAGGTGGGTCAGGCTTCGTCGACTGACTCTTCTCAAGTTTTTCAGTGCCGATGTCTGCTCATGTGGACTTCTGCCTGCCTTTCGCACAGCAACAGGTTATTTGTTTGTGGTGCAGGCAAACCAACAAGTCATGATCAAAGTTGTGAGTGTTTTGGAGAAGGCCTCGTCGCTGTCAGAGTAGTGCCTCCAGAAGAGCATTGCTTGCTGCAGAAGCAAAACTGTGAGTGCTGAGACTTCTGAAGACCGAGCACTTCTGAGTTCTGTTGGATGTGTTGGGTTTGCGACTGTGCTGAGAGAGTCTGAGTATGAATGAAAGTGACCATGCAAGGTTTGGCCGTCAGCTGGCGTCTCCAGACCCCAGGATTGCTGGTCATCGGTGCTGTTCTTAGCTTCCGATCATGCTGCTTCTGCGTTGCCAAATTCAACTTAGCATTCTCGGGCTTCTGAAGTGTCATGTCATGATTGTTTTGCCTATGGCTTATGATGGTTGCTCAGGTTTCAAATGTTGCTGCAGTGGTCCTTGAATCATGGCATATGGCAGATTTGAATATCAACACAGCCCTTGAATTAGGTTTCATTCGTGTGCTAAGCTCCCGATCATGCTGAGTCTGTCTGGCCCCTCAATTAAGTTAAACTCCGTGTAGCTGCTGCTTCAATAAAAGTGTCATGTCATGATTATTCTGTCGATGGAGTTGCTCAAAGTGAAGTGAGTCGTGGTCCTTGAATGATGGCATATGCATGATATTTAATGTCAATGTGAGCATAATATCAAAATATAGTTGATATAATTTAAATTGTGTCAAATACTAGTAACTATAATCTAACAACACATTGACGTCAGAGGTAGTATATCATTTCGACATTATAAGGCAGAGTGCCGCCTCGCCATTCTTTGCAGAGTGCCTTGAGCTGGACTGAGAAGGCTGAGTGCCTGCATCTGGCTGGACAAGGCAGAGTGCCGCAATCTGGCTGGACAAGGCAGAGTGCCGCAGGATGACAGCGCCTGTGCATACGAGTCCGCTTGGTCAATTGTTTTGGGCCAATGTGCGAGCCGGCAACATCACCTCTGAGTTTTACGAACAAGAGCTGGATGGATCCTTGCAGATGGGTGGGAATTTTCCCTTGCCGATCAAAAAACCTCTAGAATACTATGTCACAGCCTTCGGTGAGGTCCGCCTGCAATTCCGCGTGAGAGGCGGGCAAGGATTCAAACAGTGCAAGTGTGAATGGAAATACGTCGGTCATGGAATGAATCGGGACTCAATGATTGCGAAGATCCCACAGCCGTGGGTCATCGACATTCTGAAGCTTCTGCGCGACCTCAGGATTCCTCGGTCTGAAAGGCAGAGTGCCGAAGTCCTCAAAGCCTCGACAGTCGCAGCAGAGGCCCTGAGACTGGTGGATTCTATTCCTGAAGATGCTCTGGACTTCGATCATCCGACAGATCAGGTGCACCTCTGTGTCAAGCTGCACAGGAAACTCGCAAAGGATGAAGAAGAGTGTGGAAACCAATATGACTGGCGTTTTCTGAAATCTCGAATGTTCACAACCCACTGGCAATCGTTTCCTGTCCCGCTCGCTTTCGACTTGAAAACCTTGGTCACCCATGCCTCGGGCGTAGTGGCACCGCGGATGAGAAAATCGGTGCTCGTCACAGAAGCCAAAGGCGAAGGGACGACTGTGGGAGCCTTCCTCAACCAGAGGTTTTCTAACAAACATTTCGCTTAGGAGTGTGTTGCCCTATAATCCTGTAGTTGAGCTGTTTACCACATGATTTTGTATAGTATGGAACAAATGTTCCACTGTGGTGTTTAGGCTCAAGGGACGCACCCAAGACAGCCGTGCGCCCGAGGAAAAGTGAAGTGCGAATATCTGTGTGAAGTGAAAGGGTCCGGAACGTACCCGTAAAGCGTTTTATGGTAGCGGAGCTGAAGGCCAGGACCTTCGGCTAAAGAAGAGCCCAATACAAGGAGAAAAGAGCCTTGGGCCCCAGTGTCACGGAAAGTGAAAGAAGGGAAAGTTGAATGGCCACGCCAAGTCCAGCTGGAGACGCGGATTTGCCTGTGTCCCCTGGTCACGGTGGTCAAGGAGGAGATACACCGAGTGATACGCCAATGGCGATGCCTGCACCAGACGGAGTTGCAGGAGGATCCCTTCAGGCCCTGATAGGGAACCTGTCGGCAGCAGCGCAAGCTTTGGCAAGTGCTGCAGGTACAGGAAGTACCAGAAGTTACGACTCTGCAGCTAAGCTGGTGAAGAGTCCGGATGTGTTCGCTCCAAAGAATCTGGAGGAGGAAGTTTCACAGTGGCCAGATTGGAGTTTCAGTTTCAAAGTGTTTGTGGGCTTCATTGATCCCACCTATGCAGAAGAGTTGAAGAAAGTGGAGCTGGCACCACCAAATCCAGCAGATTATACAGTTGGTGAAAGAGAGAGAAGTACAAAGCTGTATGCGATTTTGGCCTCGTATCTTAGGAACAGGCCATTGAAGTTATTGAAGTCAGAAGGAAGTCCAGATGGATATTCTGTCTGGAGGAGACTGTTTGAAGAGTTGGAGCCGTCAAGCCGAACAAGAGGGCTGGCAATGGCTCAAGCTCTAGTGAGCTTTCCCCAGATGACGAAGGGGACTTCTATCTTAGACTATCTGCTTACCTACGAAAAACTGGTTGCGGAATACGAAAAACTGTCCGAAGGAAAACCCTACGATGAGAATCTGAAAATCGGAACAGTACTCAAAGGTTTGCCAAATGAGTTAAGGAAACATATCCTGATAGGATTGACCCCTACGACGAAGTACGCCTACGACACGCAGAGGAAAAGTTGCTGGAGTATGAAAGGAGTACCCAATCGTGGAACGCGGAGAACATTTTGCAGTCTTTCAACATGGAGAGCGCAACGAAGAGTACGCCCTATTCTGGGCCACAACCAATGGATATTGATCGAGTGAAAGGAAAAGGAAAAGACAAAGGAAAAGGAAAAGGTCACGACAACAAAGGAAAAGGAGGAAAAGGGTACAACAACAAAGGAAAAGGAAAAGGAAAAGGATACGACAACAAAGGAAAAGGAAAAGGAAAAGGATACGACAACAAAGGAAAAGGAAAAGGTGGTTATAGAAATGCACGAGCAGTGGACGCTGCTGGCTACGGGAAAGGAAAGTTCATAGGAGAGTGCCACATATGCGGAAAGACAGGACACAAAGCAGCTGATTGCTGGCAGAATCAAGGAAAAGGAAAAGGAGGTAAAGGCAAAGTGAGGCAGGTAGAAGAGGAAGGAACCCATCAAGGAGATCACGAGAAGAGTTCCTCTAGCAATGCCCCTCCTACGAAGAATGAAAATGGTCAAGTGAGGCAGATCACAGCTGAAGCAGCGCGCCAAGCAAGGAGAGTTGAGATGACACAAGAGTGGAACGATGAAGATGAAGAGCTCAACTTTGTAAGATTGTGTCAAGAGTTTGAAGGTTTGGTTCAAGGAGAGCTGAGAAGAGTTGAGGAGTTTGATATCTCTTCGAGCGATGAAGTGTGTGAGGTAGTGCTCGACAGTGGAGCTGACTGCCATGTGTTGCCTATGGATTGGGCGGAAGAAGTCGGAGAAACTTCGAACTTTGAGTACCATCTGAAAGATGCGCAAGGGAAAGTGATCCCAACGTTGCCTGTGAGGCAGAATGTGACGTTTGTTTTCACAAAGGAGTCTGGAAAGAAGTTGAAGATCACTGACAGTGCTGTTTGCGGCAATGTCACCCAACCTTTGTTTGCGGTAGGAAAGATGTGGAAGCTAGGTTGGGGTACGGTGAATGAGGATGGAAGATTGTGGTTGAAGAAAGGAAGTGTTCGGATACCGATATACTTCAAAAGGAATTCCTCAATGGCGAGGATGTGTATACGGAGACTTGAAGGAGAAGAGATGACAGTGCAGCCTGTGAGGCTGGAGCGAGAACTGAAGAATGAGTTGAAGAGCAAAGAAGATGAAGATGGTTGGTTTGTGCTAAATGATGGCACGCCTGCAAGGTTTGATTGGTTTATGGGGAAGACGTTTGACCCAACGGGTCAGTTCCCTAATAGACTCTATGAGGGAGCAGGAGATGAAGGCGATTATTTTCCTTATAGGACAACCTTGCTAGGAAAGATGAAAAGAAGTGGAGAAAGAGTGTTGAATGAAGTGGATTGGAAGAGTATGGATTTCTTTGAGTGTACGGAGATCTGGAAGGATCGCGAAAGAGTGCAACTTGGGGCGAGTCCTCAAGCAAGGTTTGAGGTGATGGTCACCTTGTTGGAAAAGGGATTGAAGGAACCGAGTGACTATGGGTTGCTCACGAACTTGGAAGAGCTTGAAAGAGAACTGGCACAAGACGGAGTGCCAATGGAGGTCACAGGAACCTCCTCAAGTTCGAAAGACAAAAAGGAAAGTGAGAAAGAAGAACCGAAGAGAGGAGTTCCAGTGATTGGTGAAGATGAGGAAGAAGTGATGGTGATTGGACCGATGAAGTTGACACGCCAGAGTGAGTTGAAGGAGATGAAAGCGGCGTGCAAGTATCTGCATATCTCGAAGAATGGATCGAAAGAGATTTTGTGGAAAAGATTGAAGAAAGAGGTTGCGCTGAGCAAAGTGAAAGCGCAAGCCCAAATCTCTGAGGATATCAGAAAGGAGTTTGAGAGAGAACCGATTCCAGAGGCTCTGCCTGCTTTGCCGAGCCCAGAAGAGATTGAAGCGCATGAGTTAACGCATTTGCCGAGAGCGCCCTGGTGTGAAGCATGCCAGGCAGCAAAGAGCAGAGAAGACAACTTTGAAGAGACGAAGGAGAAAGCGCAGCGACCCGTGTTTAGCTTGGACTTTATGTTCACAGGAACACAAGGAGACGAAAAGGAGAGAGATCCGCTTGCTATTCAGCTTGCGGGTGTTGACAACGACACGAAGTTCCTGATAGCTATTGCGGTGCCAACGAAAGGAGGAGATGCGGTGAGAAACCACGCAGTGAGTGAAGTGGTAAGAGTGTTAGCCCTTTTGGGTTACGCTGAAGTGGTGATTAGAACGGACACCGAGCCAGTGATGATTGCCATCAGGAGAGGAGTTCAAGTGGCAAGAACAAGACAAGGTTTGAAGACGGAGTTGCAAGATGCCACGCCTGATGAGCATCAAGGGTTGCCTGTGGAAAGGTATATCCAAACTGTGAGGAACCTTGCGAAGACGTTGTTGGCAACGGTGGAGCAACGAAGTGGAACGGCCATCGGATCTGATGTCCCGCTTTATAGCTGGGCGTACAGACATGCAGCATGGCTGCACAACAGGTTTCATGTTGGAAGAGATGGCAGAACTGCGTTTGAAGCGACAGTGGACCGAACGTACAAAGGGAAGCTGGCCCCGTTCGGGTCAGCAGTGTTTGGAAAAGCAGTGCCAAAGACCAAGGAGAAAGGAGAACCTTGGGAGAAAGGAGTCTTTCTTGGAAAGGACTACGCGAGCAATCTGAACTTGATTGGCACAGGTAGAGGAGTGATTAAAGCGAGGACAATGAGAAGATGTGCTGAGGCATATCAACCGGAGCTTTTGCAACTTTCGGTTGGAGCTCCATGGGATCATCAGCTGAAGGCTTTGAGGTTTAAGAAGAAGAGAATTGTGCCTATTGACGATGGGCCAGGACTGCCAAGATTGGCGGTGGAAGCTGACAAAAGAGTAGAAGAAGAAAAGAGAAGCGAGCCTTCGCCGCCAAGCGACCGCCAAGGAAGCTCAAGTTCTTCTAGCAAGAGTTCGTCGCTATCTGGAGCAACGCCAGAGGCAATGGACGACGAGAGCGATGACGATGACGATGATCCAGGAGAGGTGAGAACAAAGAGAAAAGCAGAAGATGAATTGGTGCCCGATGAAATGACGTTGGAAGAGTTTCAAAGAGAAGTTGCAAAGAGGAATGCAGAAGAAGAAGGAGAAGGGTCACCAAAGAAAGAACCAAGAGTAGACGAAGGAACTGGAGAGGTCGAAGAAAGAGTTGAAAAGGTGCCGAGACTTGGAGACGAAGCACGAGGAAGCGCGGCACGAGTGGAATACCACATTCGGAGATTCGCCAAGAGCGAGGATCCCGAAGAGCATGGAGACGAGTATGTTGATCTCGATGAGACACAGCTGTTTCTGGAAGAAAGTCGAGAGTTCCAGAGTAAATGGAACGAGAAGGTGTGTGAGACAGAAGAGGACCTAACGGTTACTTGGTCTCACGAGTATGATGATGGGCCACCAAAGTTGGAAGATGAAGATTTGGAGAAGGTGGACTTGAAAGCGGAGAGAACAGAAATCGAGAGACTATTGGAGATGAAAGTTCTCAAAGAGGTGGAGCTGGATGAGAATGGAGAGTTGAAGAAAGGACCGAATGGAGAAGAACCGAAGAGACTCAGTACAAAGTACGTGTTGGATTGGAGGCATAGAGACCTCCAATGGAAGAGGCGAGCCCGCCTAGTGGCGCGGGAGTACAAGTGGCTGACGGACTACGATCTCTCAGCGCTATACTCACCAACGAGTATTGGTTCGAGCATCAAGCTGTTATCAGCTTTGTGTGCGAGTTCAAGAGACTACGAGATGATATCGATAGATATTTCGGACGCGTACCTTCAGGTGCCACAGAAGGAGTACACGGTTGTGAGTTTAGGAGGAAAGTGGTACCAGCTGCAGTACACCCTGCCGGGACAACGAACAGGAAGCAGTGATTGGTTTGAGCACTTACGAGAGATCCTGGAGAAAGAGAAGATGGTTTCCGATGTGGGGTTACCAAGTTTCTTCTACAAGTTTTCAGAGACCCCAGGAGAAGGTGGAACGCTGATGAGTACACATGTGGATGATTTGGAAGTGTTTGGAAAACCAAAGGAGAACCAAGCGGTGGTTGATCTGCTGCTGAAGCACAAGTTGAAGATAAAGCTGGAAGGACCAGTGAAGGTTGGAGAAGGAAAGTGTACTTTCTTGAAGAGGACGTTCTTAGGAACGAAAGAAGGAATTGAGATCAGGATGGACGGCAAGTACCTTGAGAAGTTGGAAGAAATTTTAGGTTTGGGAAAAGCCCTGCCAAAGAAGTTGCCGTTTCCAATGGATTACGGAAGATCGTTGAAGGACGATACGCCCTTGGATGCAGATGAACATCATCTGTATAGATCATGTGTAGGAATCCTATTGTATATGACACCGGAGAGACCTGATTTGGGATTCGCTACGAAGTGGTTGTCTGGGAAGTTGGCAGCGCCAACGCGAGGAGACTTAGCAGTGCTTAGGCACGTGGCAAAGTATGTGAAAGCGACAGCCCACTACGTGATAGAACACAAAGAGGCATATCCTGGAAAGAGTTTTCTGGATCCAAGTGATAAGAGAACTGAGAATGCCTACAAAGATGTTTTTACGGCAAAGAGTTTGATCGAGGTAGTGACCGACGCCGACTGGGCGACCGATCGTGAGAATAGGCAGTCAACGAGCTGCGTGTTGATTTTCGTGAACAGTAACATCGTTTACTTTCACGCGAGAAAGCAAAAAGCGACGGCTTTGAGCAGCTGCGAAAGCGAACTGGTGGCAGCTGTTGGAGGTTTAAGTGAAGGAGTTTTTCTACAGAACCTGCTGCACAGAGTTCTAGGGATTAGGCCGGAGATGGTGATTAGGATGGATTCTAGCAGTGCTAGGTCTATTCTCATGAAGAAAGGCCTAGGAAGAACGAGGCACATTGATGCAGGACTGCTTTGGGTTCAAAGGCTTACTTCTGTAGGTCTTCAAGTGAAAGCGATAGCTGGGAAGGAGAACCCTGCAGATGTAGGAACAAAGGCTTTGTCGAGGAACGCTGTTGTGAAGTGTTTGGAGAGAATCGGTGTGAAAACTGGAGAAGAGAGTGAAGAGGTCAGGATAGCAAGTGACTTCAAGATCCCTACGAAGTATCTGAGAAGACTTGTGATGATGATGATGGTTCAGCAGTGTGATGGACTAAGAGAGCAAAGCAGCAGTGAAGGTGGAAACTTTGGTTTGGTGATGATGGTGATGATGATAACACTAGTTGTTATCATGGCTTGCAACGGTAGCTTGTGGAAGAGTCTGGTTGGAAGTGCTGAATGCATGCTTTGTTCCGCCGCTGCCGTTTTTGACTCAAGGAAGGAAGTGAAAAGAGAGGAAGTGAAAAGAAAGGAAGTGAGGAGAAAAGAAGTAGAAGAAAAAGAAGAAGTGAAAAAGATGGCCGACGACGCGGCCCTCAAGACAATGATCAGTGACGAATGCCGAAGCATAGAGTCCGTAACCCTCTGCGAAAGAGAGCTCAAAAAGGAGCGAGAGAGGAGATTAACCCTGGATGCCCTATGGCCCGAAGTGCAACGCCTCAACCAAAAGTATGAGCCTAAAGAGGCGGCCCCGTCAGAAGCTGCAAAGACGGAGGTTAAAGTGCCTGAAGAGTTCAAGAAAACAGCCGAGGAATTGGCTGGAGAGGCACAAGGAAGCAAAGGAAGTGCCGAAGAAAGCCAGGCACAAGTTATGGAAGATAGAGTGAGCGAACTGAGGCAGAAGGCCTTGGATGCTTCCGAGAGGCGAAGGGGCCAGAAGGAAAGGGCAAACGAAGCCGCAGAGAAGGCGAAGGAAACAAAAGAAGAAGAAGAGAAAAAGAAAGAGAAAGAAGAAGAGGAGCAAGAAGCCTCTGAAAGCGAGGAGAAAGTGAGTTCGGAGAAAGAAGAGGAAGAGCAAAGCTCCGAAAAAGAGGAAGAGAAAAAGAGAGGCGAGAAGAGAAAGAAAGACTCTGAGTCGAGTGATGATGAGTACAAAGCGATTATGGATAAGCTGGCAAAGAAGTCAGTTCTGGAAGAGGAGAAGAAAGTGCAGGACCTGCTTGGGCAGATGAGGGTTCTGCAGGAGAAAGTGGATGAAAAGAGAAAGAAATTCACTATTTATAGTGATTGGTATACGTACAAGCAAAAGCAGAAGAAGATCAAGGAGGAAGAAAGAGACAGGTTGATTGCAAAGGAGATAGAGGTAAAGGAAGAGCTGAAGCGGGTAGCGGACGAAGCGTTCGTTGCCAAAGAGTCCATAGAGAAACAACTTGACAAGCTGAGAGCCGAAGAAGAGGAACAGGAAAATGAGGCTACGTTGATAATGGACGCTGAGTCCGCCCTGCAAAAAGAGATGGACCAATTGAGGCCGAAACTCCATACTGCACTGGAGGAGTTGAAGGCAAAAAGGAAGGAACTGCAGGTTCCAGCGGGTGGACTGCTTCAGGGCGAAGCTGAGCAAAAGCTGAAAGAGATGGAGAGCAAAAGGATCAAAGAGATTAAAGAGCTCCAAGAAACGAAAGAAAGGGAGATTAAAGAGGAGATAGACAAAAAGGATAAAGAGATCAAAGAGCTAAAAGAGGCAAAGGACAAAGAGATTGGAGAATTGAATGAAGAAGTTAGAAAGCTGAAGAAGCGCAAAAGCAGTGCTGGGTCGACGCAAGGCCCACCGAATGAGGATGCAGAGAAGATGAAAGAGGAGCGCAAGAAAATGCGCGAGACTATCAAGGAGCTTGGAAAGAACAACAAGGCCCTCGAAGATGAGCTCCAGGTGCTTAAAGAGGAAAGCCGAATCAACGAAGATCCTGATGCGCAAAGCCAGGCAATGGTTTGCGCAGTATGTTCGCGTTTCGGACATGGTTCCGAAACGTGTTGGGATGCCGATTACAATTATACTGCCTCAGGGCAGTATGCCCCAAAGATGCAAAGGGAAGAAATGAGTAAGGAACAGTTCCAATCCTGGTACAAGAAGAACGAATTGATAATTCGAAGAGCATACGCGAACAGGTTGGAGACAAACAAGAAAAAGTACCGCACAGACAATGCGGAGAAGGGCAAAGGAAAGAAAGCCCAGCAAAAGAGCGGCTAAAGGAGAAAAGGAAAAGAGAAGAAAGAAAGACCAAACCGGAGGTCTATAAAGAAAAAGGGAATCTGAAGGCTGAAAAGCCCAGAGGGGGAACTTCGTTCCCAAACGAGGAAAGAGTTTTCTGAAAGTTGTACGACAACTGCACCACGAGAAACCGAAGAGTTTCTTCAAGAGGAGAGTTTAAAGAGTTTGAAGAGTTTGTGGCTTTGGGCCACCACGAGTTCTTTTGAGGCTGAAAGGCCAAAGAAGTGAACGAGTTTGAGAGCGGCCGGTAGGAGTAGCTCTGTTTCACTCGTCTCACACCACGACAAAAAGCGAGTGCACAACGAGTGTTTCAAAAGGAGGAAAGTGCGACTGTTTTTGGGTTCGTTGCACCTCTAGGAAAGAAAAGGCAAAAGAGGATGCACGAAGAGGGGGTAACAAACATGTCGCTTAGGAGTGTGTTGCCCTATAATCCTGTAGTTGAGCTGTTTACCACATGATTTTGTATAGTATGGAACAAATGTTCCACTGTGGTGTTTAGGCTCAAGGGATGCACCCAAGACAGCCGTGCGCCCGAGGAAAAGTGAAGTGCGAATATCTGTGTGAAGTGAAAGGGTCCGGAACGTACCCGTAAAGCGTTTTATTTTCCGACCCAATCAAGTTCCCAGAGAAAGAGACCATGCTGATCCTCTTCAAGCTGTTCAAGTTTGTCTTGAAGCTACAAATGCATACCCTTAGGCAGGAAGGGTGTCTTCTGGGGGACCTCCATGAGAATAACATTACTGTCATGGGAGGCAGAGTGCCGGACCACAAAGGCAGAGTGCCAGTGGGGGCGGAGAATTTGACGTTTGCCTTGGTGGACAGCTCCGGTTGCCTACCAATTATGGCTGTTCCCGCAAAAAAGATGAAGGGTCACCTCAACTGCTTTCTGAGCTTGTGGCAAATTCCCTCAAACCACAGCGCCACCGTCTCCGAGTACGCGTCAGAGGTCTGGAAGAAGATGCTTGCCGCTGGCGAAAAATTCAAAACGGACTATGGACCGAATAAGTGGAGAACTGGTGAAATGGTGCCGATCTGTACAAGTTGTGCAAGAATCTGGAAGCAAAGTTCCAGCAGGGTCTGGACTTGATGCAACAATGCCAGCAAATGAGGGTCGAGGCAACAAGGGCAGTAATGAGCAGAATGCAGCCGCAGGCACTTGCGCCGCCGAATCCTCCGCCAACACCTCAGTGTTGGGATTCGACACCTCCCTGGGATCCCCCTGGATCTGCGACTGCAAAAGCCAAAGGGATGAAAGGAGGAGTGCCAGTAGAAGGCAGAGTGCCAGGCAAAGGCAAAGCAATACATCATCCTGAAGGGACTCCTCCCAGGGGGGCCCGCCCGCCTTTGCATAAACCGCCTCAGCAAAAGGCGAGGCCTCCTGCTCCGTGGCAGTGCCAGCAAGACCGCTGCGAAATGCTGGGCCTCTGCCTGATCACCCTTGGCAGCAGGAGTGGGAACCACTTACCTCCTGGCGCCGGTGCAACCAGATCATCCTCCTCCTGGCAGGGGGCCGGTGCAACCAGCTCATCCTCCTCCTGGCCACCAGCAGCAGCAACATCGCTGGGGCAGAACGGCCAGAATGCCCGTCATCCAGGACGAATACGATGCCTGGCATGACGATGAGCCGAATCCCGAGCCGAATTCCCGGCCAAGAGTGCCAGAGCCGATGGGTCCCCCGCCGGCAAAGCAAGGCAGAGTGCCAGAGCCGATGGGTCCCCGCCGGCAAAGCAAGGCAGAGTGCCAGATCCCGAGCCGAATCCCCCGCCAAGAGTGCCAGAGCCGATGGGTCCCCCGCCGGCAAAGCAAGGCAGAGTGCCAGATCCCGAGCCGAATCCCGTGCTAAAAGTGCCAGAGCCGATGGGTCCCCCGCCGGCAGAGCAAGGCAGAGTGCCAGAGCCGATGGGTCCCCCGCCGGCAAAGCAGCCTCCTGCCAAAAGGAAATTCGGCGACGGACAGCCTGTGCCTGTTGGTTCCAAGCCACGGTTTATGTCGGCAAGTGCTCCTGCTGAAATGACGGAAAAGCAAAGGATGGACGAGCAGGATTTCGCCAAGGAACTTGCCGAGTATGCTGACGATACGGCAAGAGGCTCCAATTTCGTTCCGCAGGGCCGACGCGCTGAGCCGGCCTGGGTGGCAAAGGCCCAGGGCTTGAAAAGCAATGGCGACGCCGTCCCGATCGGGAAAGCAGCTTTCTTCGCCCAAAAGGGCAAGCCTGCCGGAAAGGGCCACAAAGGCAGAGTGCCAGTGGAGGACAATATCCCTGCTCACCTTGTTGGAAAGGGCCGTCCAGCCCTAGTGCCACTGGAGGACAATATCCCTCACCTTGTTGGAAAGGGCCGTCCCAATATCCCTACTCACCTTGTTGGAAAGGGCCGTCCAGGCGAAGCTCATCCTGCTTTTTTGCGGCATATGAAGACGGAGAAGGGAGGAATATGGTTGGACCCCAAGGAGGAGGTGGAAGCCGAGGAGGAGGACACTTTGGTTGATGTTGTGGTGGAAGAGGAGGAGCCTGTGCAAGATCCGTCGGACGATGAAATGGAATTTGTCGAGGTTGTGGTGCAGGATGAGCAACCGCCGCTTGAGATGGAGGCGGAGCCCGAGGAGGATGAGCATGCGTTCGCCACGGACTGCCTCGATTCACCCGGATCGCTTGGACGAGGATGAGGGTGACAGCCAAGCAACAATGGTACTAGGGGACCATCTCCGAGAGGAGCAAGATGAGCCGATGCCTTCTGTACCGGAGACCCGGGTGACTGAGAGCGAGCACGATGCCGTCGTCGCCAAGGTCATGAACGAGCTGGAGGCTATGAATGTGGACCCGAGCCCGAAGGCTGCCGCAAACCCCAAGAGTGCGACTGCGCCAGTGCCGGGAGAGGTGAAGCCTTTCTTGGAAGCGGAGGAGGACCTCGGAATTACGGACCCCCAAGGCAGAGTGCCAAGGGGTCAAAACAAGATCAAGGTTCCAGCCGAGCTTTTGCAGCCAGAGACTGAGGAGGAGAAAACTCTCAGAGCGTTGCGGGGAATGCTGCCATGCAGTCACAGGGCGGTGACGACTTCGAAGGTGGGCCGCCTCGCCAATCGGGCACGTATGGCGAGACCGGTGCCACAAGATCAGCCGTTCAACCCCCAGCACAACGATCGGAAGTTCAACAGCAAGACTACGACTGTCATGACCCAGCTGCTCATGGCTGTCCATGAGATCACAGTCCGAGAATGCGAGAAGAATTCCTTGCCAATGGAGAAGAAGGAAATGGTGTGGAATGACTTTCGGTCGAAGGGCTCGAAAACTGTGGTTGTCTGGGATCTGTTGTGTGACAAGGGCATGAAGGAGATTCCAGACAACTCTGAGCCTGGGGACTGGCACCTGTGGCTTCAGAGGGAAACTGGGGTGGCGGTCATTGAGCAGATTCTCCAGTGCATGTTCAATGTCACTCCGCCAAACATGGCCGTGATCGAGTCAAGGGAAAAATCTGACATACTGGCACTGGTTGAGGCCTCCAAGAGACTCGTTGAGGTTTATACGACGGAAGATGTCATCTCAAAGGAAAAATTCAGGCCCAAAGACCTGCAGAGCTGGATTGTGCCTTTGTCCTGCAAGATTTGGGATGCTTACAATTACACCATGCTTGTGTATTGTCAGAAGAAGCTGGAACAGAAGGCAAGGGGGGAAAACCTAGACGCGGTGAGCCAGATGGGTGATGATGTCCCGCCATCGGAAGATGAAGAGTATGTGGATGTTTACCAGACCACTGCGAACTTCGTTCCTGATTGGGGAGTAACTGCAGATGGCTTTCAGGATTGATCAGTGTCAATGATTGAGCTGAACGAGTAGGTTTATTAATTGTGTTGCCAAAACAAAGCCATCTAGTGGACCTCCTCTTCTTCATCCCATTCGTCCTTGGGCACTGGGGACTTTCACAAGGCAGAGTGCCAGAGAGTTCTCGGTGTGACTAAGGCAGAGTGCCACCAAACAGTGTGGCCTGTTCAGATTCTTTTTTGTGTCGCTGTCACTAGGCAGAGTGCCGGAAAGGCAGAGTGCCAATGTGAAATCGCATTTCTTGGGCGTTTGAATGTTGTCACTTTTGCAGTCCGTCTGATCTGGCACATTTCAGCTTGCCGTTTTGGAAAACAAAGACGATGCCTATGCATACAGTCATGTCGGCAGTAACTCGATGGATTAATTACTGTGCCTGTGAATTGATTGGTTCAACCTTGGTTTCCTGTGACAGCCCCATAAAACCTTTCAGGTGCTGGCGTCCAAGGTGGTTGGCTACTATGGCAAGGCTGGAATGCATGATGCAAGTGATTGTGAGTTGTGGAAGCTGAAACGCTTGCTATCTGGCCGTTGATGGGACCATGCCACGTAGTGTGTACGGACTCTAGTGACTAGTGAGTGGATGCGCAAGAATTTCTTGACCTGGCCGCAATCAACATATGTGTGTTCAAGATCGAGTCCCTTAGTGCTGCAGTGGTGCTTCCAGGCAGAGTGCCAGAGACAGTCGCCGAGAGCAATGGGAAAGTCGAGGAAGAGCGCTCGTGTGAGTGATCAGATGATGTTCCCAATGCCGGGGGCAATGAACCCAGCAATGGGAATGAACAACCCACTGGCCATGATGAACCCTTTCATGTTGCAACAGCAGCAACAGATGCAGCAGCAGCAACAGATGCAGCAAATGCAGCAGATGCAGCACATGCAGCAACAGCAGCAGATGGCTGCTGTGGGTGAATCAAGGCAGAGTGCCAACGACTCCTCCTCGTCGGAATCAGAAGACCAAGAAGTGAGGAGGATTCGAAAGGAAACCAAGAAGAACAGAGCAAGGCAAGCAGCAACGATCGGGATTGATCGGCTGGCAACGTCCACTACCGATGCAGATGCAATCCCGAGAAGCGCCACGACATTGCGTTCGATCCCTCTGGCTGCTTGTCAATCAACAGAGTATCCCTAAGGTCAGCAATGATCCCTTAACCCTCCCCCCACAAAGCCTAGATAAGCCTTACTGACTGAGGTGAAGGTGAAAGCTCTGCTCGAGCGAGTTCATAGTGCATGGGATGCTGCGGTCACGGCTGACCTTCCACAACAAACAGCGCTGCAACTGCTCTTCATATTGACCA